>PVJX010007151.1:0-72759 GCA_004027295.1 Dolichotis patagonum | reverse complement strand
AATGATTACAAATATTTTAAAGGTTTTGAATTACGTTAGTAATTTTTTCCCTGAGGGGGGTTATATGAATTTCAATTTTAATTTGTAGTCCTTTTCACCACCATCTCTTGTGTTCTACTTCTCTTAAATGGAAATGGTTTTCTTACTAAGAAATAGATGCTACATTCTCCTCAAATAATGATAACATAGAAATTCCACTGGGAAAATAATTCTACAATATTTTAGTTCATAGAAAGACAATCACCATTTTGCAGTCTCTGAGTATAATGGGAGAATTGCAGCAAACCAGGTCAAAATCTCCAGTCAGTATACCACATACACCCTGATGGTCTTCCAAGGTGATTACGCAGACTTCTGTGAAACAGATGACTTAAGTAGTTCTTCAAAAAGAGTGTTGTTAGCTTATGGATTATAACAAGAAACCTCAATGCTATCATGGCTAATTGCACATACACAGGTTAAAACCCTGTAATATTAAATTAATTTACTCCAGTGAATCTATCTACTAGGTAAATGGAACTCAGAATTTGAGAGTCTTCATTTGTTTTCTAATTTGTAGTATATTTCAATTGATACACGAATTGAGATAAGCCTTGCAATTTGTCCTATACCTAATGGAGTATATAAATCCGTGGGTATGATAATGATTCCTCAGAATTCAGTCCCTAAGTAAACAGCAAAACAGTTCCATTTAAGAAGTATATAAAAGCTTTTTATTTGCCCTTAAAGGTGAACATAGACATAAACAGAATGAACATAAACACTCAAGTATTTCAGTTAAGAAATTTAAAATTTTGTAAAAGACAAATTAATTAAAAAGAAAAAGCAATAACTACTAACTGATAAGCTTCTCTCATAAAATATTAACTTTGAACTAGAGTGTTGGCTGGCCTCAGACTGCAGGGCCTAAACCATCCTCCTGCCTCGGCCTCCTGAACAACTGAGACTACAGGTCCATGCCACTGCATCCACCTCTATCTCTGCCTTTTAAGACCTGTTCAGTATGTATTGGGCAGTGTGCTGGTCATCCTCACAGTCACCTGATCGAGCCATATAATATGCTGCCTTCTTAATGAGAAAACAGATTCTAAAAATGAATTAGTCCTCAAGGATGTCTAGGTTTCATACTCTTTACCAAAGTCATGTTTCTCCCCCCACATTAAACTAGCCTCCACTGTGATACAGATTCACAAAGCAATCTGCAAGGCAGTGTCCTGGTCTAGCTACTTAGGAGATGCACTCACTGGCTTACCAGTCAGCAACCTTGAAAGCGCACCTGCTCTTTGAGGACTGCTTAGAAAACAGCGTACGAAGTTTAAGAAAGTTTAAAAAAAGAAAAATCCTAAACTCTGTATTTTGCATGTCTGTTCTTAATGTTTTTCTTCTTCTCCATTATCCACCATGTTAATTATAGTAAGGCAAAAATATATGAGAAGCCCAAAATATAAATATTAAAATAAAAGATAGATGATAGGAAATAAGTAGAGAGATTTTTGTGTAAGGGAAGGCTATAAAGAGATGAAAGAAAAGGGATGGAGGAGAGAGGAAAGAGATGAAAAAAATTAAGATCATTAAGTACCTCCTACAACTCCCTACAAAAAATGCAATCATTATATACCACAAATATGTAATAATAAAATTGATACCTATACATTGTACTAATAAAACTTGAACAAAAGTATAAACAAAGTCAAATTACATAAATGTTACTCCTTTCAAACTCCTTTTTTTGGCATTTCAGAGACAGGGTCTCTATGCAATTCAGGTTGACCTTGGACTCACTTTGTAACCCAGACTGGTCTTGAACTCACAAGGATTCTCCTGTCTCAGCCTCCTGAGAGCTGGGATTACAGAAGTGCGCCACCATACCCTGCTAGTCCTTTCAAACTGAGACCTTTAATTCAAGGGTAGATTTTCTTAAGAAACTCTTAAGAAAACCTGCCACTCAAAATTTTAAAAATGAAGACTTTTGTAAAATAGAAATTCATACATATGATACACATACATATGATACACAGAATATGTACTTCTTTATGTAAACATATACAAATATGTAAATATGAAAAATATATACTTTAAGATATATAAAATACATATTTATATATCTGAAACATGAACATTTATATGCTCATCCCTACTCCATTTCTACTGACTGAACACAAAGATGATTTGTAAAGTAACTATGCAAATGCATCCAAATATCCATTTATTTTTTAAAAAGGAATTTGTATAGGAACTAGGAAAAAACTTTATTTTTCTTATGTGAGGAAACTGATTTTGAATGTTGTTACACATTTCTGCCTTTTTGTCTTTATCCTGTGAGTCTTTTGGAGCCTTTGTTGGAAGTGTCCCAATTAAAAATCTGTGAGTGAAAAATGGCTTCTATTCACAAGGATTCTAAACAAGGGGCAAATGTGGTAAATCAGTTCCTTCCTGGCTCCTTGCCATTCACATCTTTTAGTTTTGAAATTCATTTCTTTCGAAGCGTAAGATGGTTGTTATGAAGTGTTGTCAGGTCTTTGACAGGGTTATTGTGGTTGGTAGAAGGTGATATTTTTTGATCAGTGTTTTCAAATTCAACCGTGGAAAAATAATAGCTGCACATCAAAACCCACTGCCATAATGCAGTTAACACTGGACTCTTTCAAGTGGCCCCAGGGAATTACTTAATTCACATGTTGAGCTTTACTGTAATTAGTCATTTATAATGGTGCAGTAAGATTGGTGTAAAGGCACATAGCTTGAGGTTCATTATCAAATTAGGGTCAAGGAAATCATCAGAGAAAGTTAAGAAAACTTATCTTCTTTTTAATGTTTTTTCTTTTCTTTTTCCCTGAGTTTCTAATTGATTATATTTCTGCTTTAAAAACATCACACCTTTTATCAATATCTTCACAAGTATATTTATGTATAATTTTTAGGTCATTTATGTAATTATGACATTCTGCCTGATAGATACCCATCTTAAACTTCTTTATTATATTTTTGTACATTATAACACTTTTACAAAACAAGTTTTAAATATTTAAAATTGCTTTATCATTAAAATATTTAATGTTGCTATTTTTAGTTTTTGTTTTCTTCTAGAAGTTATTTGTAACACCTATAAATTAAAGGCATATATTCCTGAAGATAGTACCATTTATATATAATGGATACACACGTATGATTTTCTTAAACAAACTGTAAAATCACAGGTGGGAATGCACAATGAAAAAGCCAAGTAAGTCCATACCAAAAGTTAAATGTTCCATATGTTTCTCTACTACTCAGATCCAATGGGGTGCATTTAAAAACTCATTAAGTCAATGGAAACAGCAGCTGAGATCTACCAAGACTTCTATTCCCTTTACTTCTGAAAGAGAAAAACAAAAATAGTGTACATGTTCCATTTCTTCTCAGGTTGAAACTGACACGATAGAAGAGTCAGTGCAATGCAAAATTCAAGTGTATCTTTCCTCCCAGCTCCTAATTTCATCAATGATATTTCAATAACCATTATTTATTTTTCTCAGTACAAGTAAATATGTCTATCTCCTCTCACTTTATGAGTTTTTCTCATAAAATTTAAAACTTCTCAAAGTATCCAAATAGTTCAATAGAGCTGTGGTGCAGACAAATAGAGCCTGATAAATGACTTGTTCGCAAAGAAAGCCTTAATATGTCTGGTTTGACTTTATGGACTGCACAGTAAAGTGGGTGTCATTTAGTATAAATCACTCCTACTATGGCTCTGTATCATTTGAGAAAAAGCCTTGGTTCTCAAATTAGTGGTTTACTTTCTGTAAAATATAGTTTTAGATGCTCTTATTTATGTCAGTACCTAAAAATCCGATAGTATACTACAGAAATCCAAATACATTTCCATACTAAGAAAATTTCATATAACACGCCAAACCCTCTTTAGGCCTTAAAATAAAGGCTACCTGAAGACCTCCCTCATTTAAAATTCTGTGATTCTATACTAATATCAGTAACAATATTCCCAATTCATAAAACAGGTACACAAAACCAAGACCAAATCTTCAAAGCCTGCCCCACAAAGAATTCAGCATAGCATCAAGGAACAGATTAGTACTGATTAATTTACTTTGTTGATAAGTGACACTTAATAATATCTATATTTGGATTTCAATGAAAAGCCAAGATCTGAAACAGTAAGAAAATAATGTCTGGGAAAAGTAACACCTAGTCATTTTGTACCAAGAACAGTAATTCACATTCTTAAATAAATATTCTTAATTCATTGTCAAACTTCTCATTCAGCGGAAAAATGTGTAACAACTAGGGGAATGAAACAGTATATTTCTGTACACAGTAGCCAACACACTGAAAATACAAAATGCTCCTGAGGTCACTCAAATTTTCAAACATCCCAGTGAATTGAAAAGCCCAAATTTTCACTTGTAAAAGTGAAAAACACATTAATATCCATGATGGGTATAGCTATACGACAGTTTGGATATGGTTTGAATATGTGCCGTAAACGTTCATGTCCCAGAAACTTGGTCCCATGGGGCAGGAGTGGGACAAAGTGGAACCTCGAGGAGACAGGCCTGAGTGCAAGATGTCTGGCTCATGTGGCACCACGCCTGGAAAAGATTAATGTAGTTCACACAGGATTCCAATTAGTTCTCAGAGGAGTGGGTTATCGTTAAAAGAGTGTGGCCCACTCACCCTCTCACCCTTTTACCTCTTTCGCAAGTACTCCCACCACTGTGATGCCACGAATCCCTCATCAGAGACCAGACATACAAGGATGCTTAATCTTGGAATCTCAACCTCCAAAACTGTCAACTAAATACATTTTTATAAAATATTCAGCCTCAAGTATGTTTTTATACAACCAGAAATGGACTAAAACGAACAACCTGAAATCTTAAAATAAGAAAGTTAAGGTTCTTGTGCCTTTTAAATTCCAAGTGTATCAATGATTCCCTCTTAACCTATTCTGTATCTATAGAATAATTTTTAAAGAATCAGTTGATAGCTATGAACTTTTAGACACTAATTACCTCAAATCCTTTGATCCCCTATATATTTTTAAGATGTGTCATTTTGTTTTATCTGTGCTCAGTTTCTGCTCTGTTCAACCCCTGCTTTCCTCTGCACCAAAATGGAAAGTCTACCAGTTTGCACACCCAGGTCTGATGAAGAGGCATGCCGTGTATCAGTAATTTCAGAGACATGGGTGTTTGAAATTTGATTTGTGGAGGAATGCAAGAGGGGAGAATCTGATGGGAAAAGCAGGCATCGTTACCGTGGGTCCAGTCTCTTACTCTTGAGTTGTCCCTTATCTAAGTGACCCACCTGCTGTCTTGTCTCAGCTCTCTTGCCGCATTCTTCTTGATTCTGATAAGCCACATTCTTATCACTCTTCTACAGTCAAATCTCAGACAGGATTTCCTACATACTCTTTCTCCACTTTTCATTGCATCCCAACTCCGACTAGCATCAAAAAGATCTCTGTCCCTCTGTCCACCAACACCTTTGGTAAGAGCATCAGTGGCTGGCAGGCTGCCAGGTCAGAGGGCATTTTTCAGAATTCATTTGACTGAACTCTCAGCAATATCTAAGACAGATGAGTTAAGCACTTATTATTGTTTGTACTTAGTATTCAATGACCTATCATCCCTTTTTTCTTCTCTAATTCTGTCTCACTTGATCATGCTTTCTTTTTCCCTTTTTCCATATGTTTGTCATCATTTCTTTCAGTAATTTTGATTACTTAATGTCAACGTCCTTGCCTGAAGACTGTTTTTCTTTCCCACTGTACTCTTAGTGCCTTGATCATCTACAAACACATCAAATTTGTTTGTAAAATGAATGGGGAGGTATTGGAGGGTATGAAAATATTTATAAAATATTCAGCCTCAAGTATGTTGTTACATACTTGTCACAGTTCCAATGAGTAACAGAAATCATTTTAGGAGCTCATGTAAAAACAGTATTTCAGTATAGATTGGTGGAATGTGTGATGTGAAAAATCTCTTTAATCTATTAACTCTATGTTTTTATAAAATGTACATAAATGTATTGTCAAACCATGGAAAATTTTAGTAATACAACCTTAGCCATTATCTAATAATGTCTTCTAGAAAAACATTTGAGTCTAGCATTCTCTCTTCACGGATTTAGTCCTCTGGGAAGGAGACACCCAGACAGAATTGGAATGGCAAGGTGTTCACTGGGGAAACACCTGTGAAGAGTAAAAGGGAGAGGGCACATTAGTAGGCAGATAGCATCAGTCTGTGACACAAAACCAGCAGCTGCACACAGGGCTGGTAGTAGGTCAGGTAAGAAGAGCCTTAGACGGCAGTATCAATCTGAGAAATACTCAGCTTGGCCAATAAGATCCTCATAGCAAAGACTGCTTCTTCAAGGAATCTTTTCTTAGTAGAATTGACCTGATGAGTCATTGCTGAGAGATACTTGTGGGCTCCACAGAGCGTGGCCTCAGTGTGATTGCCACACAAGAAATTTCTTTGCACCAGTTTATCTTTCCAAGAAAGAGGTGAACCACCCAAGCATTTTCATATTCCATATGCATTTTTCTAAGTTACATCTAAATATGGGAATTGGATAGCTTGTAACATTGCCCTATGGATAGGTGGTTCAGTCTTAGAATCGATTCCAAAATCATCTGTCAAAATAATTTGTGTTTTTCACAAATAGCAAGCATATGTAATAATCATTTTATGTAAATATATTTATCTTTCTAATTCCTGAGTTCATTCAAAGTTTGTGTAGGATGTAGTGAATTTTGTGATTTGTTTGTTTGTTTTGATGTTTGAGATAAAATCTTGATATGTAGCCCAAACTATCCTCAAAATGACAGTCATTCTCCTGCCTCAGCCTCCTGAGTGCTAGAAGTGGAGGGTGTAGTAATATGACAAAAATTGAGCTAAGGCCTGAGGTACAGGCAGAATCTCTGCTCTCTGACTAGCTCTGTCTCAAAAATTCTTAAACAGAAAATTGAAATTGAAGTATCTTACTTTGTAACATTGGACAGTAGTGTTTCAGGTACTTTTTATTTTTCCGACCTATTTTATTCCTTATTAATGCATATTTTCTTTTTTTTATTTTAAAAAGAATAAAACAAAAGAGGTCAGAACAAAGCAGATCAGAACAGAACAACATAAGCAACACAACACTTTACAATAAGACAACAGGACATTAACAGTAGCTGTCAAAATATCTCTTTCTCTGCTATAGTTGAGCATAGTTTCAAATACAATAGTATCAAACATAACACAATAGTATACAACCATTCAAGATAATGAAAGAATCACAGGATATTCTGAACCAAATAATTATGATCAATGGCTACTATAATATCTCATTTTCAATAAAAAGATTTGTTTATACTATCACATATATTAAAATCCCAATAAGATACAACATGATTGAACTGATGGTAATAGCAGAGTAGAAGCATGGTAGGACTTCTAAGGAAGATGATATTAAATCAGCAATGGCTGCCATAATGTTTTGTTTTCTTCAAAACAGCTTTTCATACAATCACACATAATAAAGTCAAATAAAACAGAATAAAACTATTCCAACCGATGAATGAAAACATTGAAAGGCTTTAAAGCAATGAAATGGGAAACCATGATTACCATAAAATCTTATATACTCTTACCAACTCTCATACTAGGGAGACTATACAGTATTTACACATGTGAGTTTGGTTTATTTCACTTATAAATATGGTCTCAAGTTGTGTGCATTTTTTTATAGATTACTCAATGTGATCATTCTTTATAGCTGAGTAGTACGCCATTGTATAAAAATGCCACAACTTTTTTATCCATTCCTCAGTTGATGGGCACTTAGGTTGTTTCCAAGATCTGGCTATTACAAATTGTGCTGCTATAAACATGGGTGCACATATATCACTGTGGTATGATGTTTTCAGATCTTCTGGGAATATGCCTAGAAGTGGAATAGCTGGGTCAAATGGGACTTCCAAATGCAGCTTTGAGGAATCTGCAGACTGACCTCCACAGTGGTTGTACCAGTCTACAATTAATGCATATTTTCAACACATAATGTTTACGTTCCTTGTGGGAACTTGGTTCATGTATACAACTCATCTTAATTTCTTTTATCATCCCCTTTCTCTCCCATCTCTCCTCTCTTCTTCCATATCTTGGCCCCCTTTCCTTTGGTAAAGATCTATGTCCCTAGTTCCTGTTATCTTTCTTTTATTTTGCTCTTTATTTGTAATTTGAGTTTCTCATGTAAGAAGAGCCACATGATAATTAAATTTATGCATTTGATTTATCTCACTTATTATGGTCTCAAGGTGCATCCATTTTCCTACAAATAACTCAAGTTTATCTTTCTGGTAAGAGTAGTAGTCCACTGTAGGTAAATGCCACACTTTCTTTGTCCACTTATCTGAAGATAGACATATAAGCTGCTTCCAAAAACTTTTTAATCTTTCAATCAACGTGTCCAATGTTAACATCCTTAAAACTACGGTAGTGTTTATTTTATGTACTTCTTTATCTTTACTTGCTCATGTATTCTGACTGCTGAGAGCAAGATGATTGACTTAATTTTTAATTTCTTGGATATCTATTTGAACCTGTTTCTACACAGCAGCATTACAGAAAGTATAAAATAACATAAAATAAAATTTTTCCTCCCATTCTTATTGGACCTGAAAGATAATAGTTTGCTCAAAGTAATATCAGCAATGCATTTGAGATCTGTAGCTTATCTTTGTGCGAAGTTCTGAATGACAGCCATAGTGCAAAAGATAGAAGAAAGAAATTAGAAGTATTTTGTTATAGAAGGTCCTTGCTTGAATGTCTACTTTGTATGCTTTAATTTTGTAACTTGAACAACTATTTCCAAGATGACATTATGTAATTTATCAAGTAGTAATTTCTTAGTGTCTTTTTGTTCTTTTCTTTTTTCCCTTTGGAATTCTGTATTACTGCTACCCTTTTTTCTGTTTTGTTGTGTTGGGTTTTTTTCCTCTTTAAATAAAAAAAAAGGTCCTTGCATGATCCATGAAATGATCATAGGCTTCCTTGTAAATGGGCTTCTATTAGTTATAAATGTGTATTGTTAACTCTAGGTAACTACAACATAAATAGAAAAAAGAAGAATTAATATGTTTTTAAAAAGTAGAATAATGTTAAATACTAAAATAAACCAGAAAAAGAGTAAAAGAAAAAAACATTAGCCATGGATTAGGGCAATAAATGGAAAACAATAGCAAATATAGCAGATATTAATCCAATTACATCAATAATTAAAATGTTAATAGTCTATACCAACTAAGAGACTACATAAAAATTAAACTATGTTGTCTGTAAGAGACCCATTTAAATATAAAGACACGTCGTTTGACAAAAGGGTTCAGAAAAAAATATAAATTGTTAACACTGATAAAAAAGAGAAAGAGTTGCTAAAACAATTAAAAAATCATGATTAATATAGTATTCTTCCAATACCAAGTAATCATTTTTAATATTTCTAAGGAATCTCAAAATGCTGCTTTCCATCTTGATGGAGTGACAGTGACTGGATTTACCAATAGTCCCTCACACAATTAAAAATCTTTATACAAAAATATATCAGACAACAGTTTTCAGATATTAAACATTAAGAAGTATATCCAGAAAGTAATCTTGAAAATGAAGAGAATGAAGGATGATTATAAGTAAGGAGATGCTAAAAGACCACATAGTTAGTAGTACTGAAACTCAAACATGAAGGACTAACTCAATTTTATACAAAAATGGGAGAGAGGCTGTAGCAGTAAAGTTTAATTGTGTCAATTTCATTGGATTGAAAGCTATGCAGGGGACTATTAAGGCACACCGCTGAGTGTGTTTGGGTGAGTCATGGCAGTGTGACCTGGGTGCTACATATGGTCCCTCTGTCCTTCCCCTCTGGAACTGTTCTTTTGTTCTGCTTCCCAAATATTATAAAGTGAGCATCTCTGCTCTGCCACACCCTTCTGCTATAATGCTTTTGTCTTAGAGTCAACTAAGTGAATGTGAATCAATGAGCTAAACTAGACTTATCTTCTTTAAAATCGAGGGTGTCCAAGTATGGCATTCTTAGTGACTGGAAAGTTGACTAATCAAGAAACTTAATACCAGGAATTGGGTCATTGAAATTAGTGTACCTGAATTACTGTTCAGAAGTCTTTGAAATTTGTTCACAGGAAGAATTTGGGAAAGCATGGAGAGGCAGGTTGGACAAAGTTTTTTTGGTGGGCAATCCAGAACAAGGTTTAGAAGACCAAAATACTGACTGGAACAGGGGCAGTAAAGATGTAGCTTATAGGATTCCAGTTGTGAAGCAACGGAATTACAGGCCATTTGTGTCACACATGGGGAAAAAAAATCTGTCTACATTTTAGTCCATGTCCTGAGATTTTTGTGGGAGATTAGTTGTAAGTGTGATGTGCTAATTGATTTGGTGGAGGAAATGTCAAGGTTGCCCAATAGTCAGAC
Organism: Dolichotis patagonum; assembly: GCA_004027295.1. Classification (NCBI taxonomy): domain Eukaryota; kingdom Metazoa; phylum Chordata; class Mammalia; order Rodentia; family Caviidae; genus Dolichotis; species Dolichotis patagonum. The sequence goes on along the minus strand of PVJX010007151.1, from coordinate 62,275 downwards.
TGCAAAATGAGTACTGCTAACCTAACTACTTTCAGTCAAATTTATAGTGAGAATTTGGAGGAAAAAAACAGGAAAAATTATTTGGCCCATAGGTGGGGATAAAGGAGGTGTGGCTAATGAAAAGATTAACACTATTAGAAAGAAACAAAGTACTTCATATAGGAACAAGAAAGAAGGTAGGTTAGGGGCATCTAAGAAATTATCATGAGCCCACCCACTGCAGGCTTCAGTATACAAGCAAAATTTTCAGTTGAAAAGAGTGCCTCTGGGCTTCCTGTTTGAGAAAGGTCACCTACAGATTTGGCTTCCACAGATTCATTTCACCAGGCTCAGTCATACTGGAATCCAGAGGGCAGTGCACCCACGATCCAAATAAGCTGTCTACTGTCCATGCTGGTGGCAGATGTTGGCCCTGTCCTCAGGTGCTGGTATTACTAGCATCCAGAATGCAGGAAGTGTGAGTTCAGGGGAATGCTGCCCAGATTTTAATGGGAGGCCTGGAAAGACTGGAAAGGAGCCCCTCAGAAGGCAGTGAAGATTTAGAAATGAAGCCAAAGGTGCAGTGGACACCCATGGAAACTGCAAATGCCAAGAATAAAGCTGTCCAGTTCAAGCTGCATTCCCTGAAAGGAGCCATCGTGAAAGAGGCCATGTGAGGTGTAACTTTGAAAACTACTGAACAGAGCTCACCACACCCTCAGGAAATCACGTCTTGTCACCATGTATCCCCAATGCAGAATGCCGAACTATAGAATTCAGTGTTTGTCCTACTGGTATTTGATCATGTGTTGTTCTAATTCTTTTCTATCTACCTGTTTTTTCGTTTGTGAATGATGATGTTTCCCTTCTGTTCTTGGGATTTGATTTTGAGTTTTACAGAGCTTCACAGGTGAGAGTTTGCCTTGAGTCTCAGAAGATATTTGGACTTGGATTTTTGAAAAAAGTTGGAACTGTTGAAACATTGGAGAAAGGATTGACCTTTCAGTTGCACACAGGACAGTTTTAATGTCAGGCAAAATTATGAACTTGTTATTAGGTTTATTTAGAAATTAAGTGTGGTTTAAGTGGCTGTGTTTGGTTTGCAAGGTAACAAGGGGTGGAATTCTGTGATGAAGCTTAATTATATCAAATTAACTGGCTTGAGAGCCACATATGGGATTAGTAAAACACACTTCTGGGTGTGCCTGGGTGACTAATGGGGGTGCGACATTGGATACTATATATGGTCCTAGACACCTTCCTCCCTGGCACTGTTCCTCCACTATGCTTCCCAGCTGCCATGAGCTTTGCCTTGTCATACTTTTCTGCCATCATGTTTGTGCCCTGAAGCTCATGAAAGAAATAAGGAGACAAATTAAACCTGTCCTCCTTTAAGTTATGGACATTGGATCTCAGTGAAGAGAAAATTGACTAATACAGAGACATTCTCGAAAAATCAAGGATGCCTTAGGCAATGTTTAGGCACAATTACTTTTCATTCATCATTTCAAACCTGAGCATACTGCTACAGTATCATTGGTCAAAGAAAAGAAAGACCAAGAAAATAGATATGTAATCATGGCTGCAGCAATATGATCATATCACATATGCTCACATCAAATCCCTTGTTCAGTACATCCAGTTTTCATAAGAAACCAAAAGCAGCTGATCAACTCTGATTCTGTGGTTTCTGTTTCATGATGTTGTGTATAAAAATTTGTTCTATTTATAGACTATTTCTCTAGGATTGGAGGAAACTAAAATCTCTTTTCAAAAGTCATTTCTAATTCACTTTAAAATTATCATTTATCTCAGGTTCTGGTATATAATATGTGTTCATTGTTTGTTGAGTGAATGAAAATGTGAGTGAGCATAAATTAAATATGTTATTAGTTTTAAAATATTCATTTAAATCTTCAAATATGCTTTGTTGCATAGTCTGCAAATGTACTATTTTTCTCATATTTAATAATACTTCAAAGTTAGGTTTTTATTTTTTATTTTAAAAAGAATAAAACAAAACAAAGCAAAACAAAACAAAGCAGAATAAAATAGATCATTGTAAAACAGTGCACATAACATAGGACTTCGAGACAAGACAACAGGAAATCAATAGTGGTTATCATAATGTCTCTTGTTTTCTTTGAAATAATTGTCCATACCTTCACATACAATAAGTTAATATGAAATAAAATAGTATAAAAGGAATCAAAACAAAAGTATGAGAGCCTTTTGAGTCTTCAAAACCACACAATAAGAAATCAATGAAGGCTACCATCGTGTCTCTTTTTCTCTTCAAAATAACTGTCCATACCTTCACACAAATTGAAATCTAATAATTGAAAACAGACTAAAACCAATAAAAACTAAGAATAAAAGCATTATTAGACTTCAAAACAAAATGATAGGAAATCAGCAATAACTACGGTGGTGTCATATTTTCTTCAATGTAGCTGTTCATACCATCACACATACTAAAATCAATTCTTGTAAACTCTTTAGGTGAAGTTTTAGGCATATATAAACCTATATATCTACATCTATCCTTTCTGTATTAGACAGAAAAACAAAACAAAGCACAACAAAATATAAGAAAAATAAGAAACAAGAGTCAAATGAATGCATTAACTAAGAACCCCAAACAATAACAATATAGGCTTTCAAAAAATGTGATAGGAACATAGCTAATTTTGTTGTTTTGCATAGTTAGCTTCAAAAGTCTTACTTGAATTACCAGATATAGCCATGCAATATTATTTAATCCTATGGATGTTAAATGTTTTGTTCCAAGAACTAATAGAATTAGTAGGACAATCATCTTAGTAATCTTAAGTGTATATTTACAAATTTATATCTTTTTTCTTCTCTCTTCCTTCTTCTCTCCTTTTCCCAATATGAGTTCTTTTTCCTCTTTGAGAAGTTTCTTACCCTTTCACAATATTTATTGAAGATTTAGTATCTTATTTACTCTTTCAGCTTCTATCACTAGGAGAAAATATGGTATTTATACATGTAAGTTTGAGTATTTCACTTATGAGTACAGTCTCAAGTCACATCCATTTACCTATAAAAGCTTCAATGTGGCCCTTCTTTATAGCTGAGTAGTACTCCATTGTATAGAAATAGCACATTTTTTTATCCATTCCTCAGTTGATGGGCATTTGGGTTGTTTCCAAGATTTATCTATTACAAATTGTGCTTCTATAAACATGGGTGCACATATATCAGCATGTTATGATGTTTTCAGTTCTTCTGGGAATATGCCTAGAAGTGGAATAGCTGGGTCAAATGGGACCTCCAATCCCAGCTTTTTGAGGAATCTCCAGACTGATTTACGCAATAGTTGCACTAGTCTACACTACCACCAACAGTGCAGAAGAGTTCCTTTTTCCCCACAGCCTTTCCAGTAATTTTTATTGGTGGTTTTCTTGATCTTGGCTATTCTTTCTGGGTGAGATGGAATCTCCATGTTGTTTTAATTTGCATTTCTTTAATGACCAATGATGTTGAACATTTTTCATATATTTATTTGCCATTTCTTCTTCTGAGAAGTGTGTATTCACTTCAGATAAACATTTCTGGATTGGGTCTTTGAATTTAGGGGGCCTGATTTTTTAAATTCTTTTTATGTTCTAGACAGAAGTCCTTTGTCTGAGGCACAGTTGACTAAGTTTTTTTAGCAATACATGGGTTTTCTTTTCACTCTGTTGGAGATATCTTTTGACATGCAAAAACTTTTTAATAAGATGAGATCCCAGTTATTGATTCTGGGAAATATTTCCTGTGCAGTTTGATTTTTGTTCATGAATTCTTTTCGAACCCCTATGTCTTCAAGATTTCCACCTACTTTGTTTTCCAGCATATGTAGTGTTTCTGTTTTAATATTTAGATCTTTAATCAATTTTGACTTTAGCTTAATGCATAGTGATAGGCATGGGTCTAGTTTTAGTTTTTGGTGTACGTGAAGCCAGTTTTTCCAGCACCACTTATTAAAGAGACTATCTTTCTCCAGTGGATGTGTCTGGTCCCTTTATCAAAGATAAGTTGGCTGAGTGTGTTTGTAGTTGTAGTTGTATCTTCTAATCTATTCCATTGATCTTCAGGTCTGTTTTTATTCCAGTACCATGCCAATTTTATCACAGTAGCTTTTTAGTATAGCTTCGAGTCAGGGATTGTGATGCCTCTGGTCTTACCTTTGTTGTTCAGAATTGCCTTTGCTGTTCTAGGTCTCTTTTGGTTCCAGATGAATTTTAGGAATGATTTATCTAGATATGTTAGGTATTCTAATGATATTTTGATTGGAATTGCATTAAATCTGTATTTGGGAGAATGGGCCATTTTCACAATATTTGTTCTTCCTATCCATGAACAAGGAATGTCTTTCCATTTTCTGAGATCCTCTTCAATTTCTTTTTTCACAGTACTGTAATTTTCACTGAACAGATATTTTACTTCCTTTGTTAGACTGATTCTTACATATTTCATTTTTATGGATGCTATTGTGAAAAGTGTGGTTGCTTTTATTTACCGTTCAGTGAGTTTGTTGTTTGTGTACAGCAATGCTATTGATTTTTGAGTGTTGACTTTGTATCCAGCTACATTACTGAATTTGGTTATTATATCTAGAAGTCTTTCAATGGCGTTTTGGGGGTCTTCTATGTAGAGTATCATGTCATCTTCAAATAATGATAATTTAACTTCTTCCTTTCTTATCTCCTTATTCCTTTTATTTTTCTCTCTTGTCTAATTTCTCTGGCTAGTATTTCCAGCACTATATTGAATAAGAGTGGTGATAATGAACATCCTTGTCTTGTTCCTGATTTTAGAGTGAAAGTTTTCAGTTTTTGGCCATTTAATATGATGCTGGCTGTTGGTTTGTCATAGATGGTTTTTATCAGATTGAGCTAGAGAACATCTATTCCGATTTTCCATGGGGTTCTCATCATGAATGAATGGTGAATTTTATCAAAAGCTTTTTCTGCATCTATTTATCATATGATTCTTATCTTTGGCTCTAGTGCTATAATACATTATATTTATTCATTGGCATATGTTGAACCAGCCCTGCAGTGCTAGTATCAATCTCACTTGGTCGTGGTGTATAATCTTCTTGATTTCCTTCTGCATTTTGTTTGCCAGTATTTGATTGAGGATTTTTGCATCTATGTTCATTAGGGAGATTGGCTCACAGTTCTCTTTTTTGGTTGGGTCTTTCTCTGGTTTGGGTGTTAGGGTAATACTTGCTTCTAGGAATGAATTAGGAAGAATTGCTTCCTTTTCAACTTCACTGAAGAGTTTGAGGAGTGTTGGCATTAAGTCTTCCTTGAATTTCTTGCGGAATTCAGCTGTGACTCTATCAGGACCTGGGCTTTCCTTTGTTGGTAAGGTTCTAATTACATTTTCAACTTTATTAACTGAAATTGGATTATTCAGTAGTTTTCATCTTCTTGATTCAGCTTTGGTAATTCACATGTTTCTAGGAATCTGTCCATTTCTTCTAACTTATGAGAGTAAAGGTTTTCAAATTATGTATTGATTATCTTCTGTATTTCCAGTGGGTCTGTAGTGATTTCACCTTTTTCTTTCCTTGTTACATGAATTGAGTATTTTCTTTCCTTTTTAAAAATAAGATTGGCTAGTGGCTTATCAATTTAATTTATTGCGTTAAAGAACCAACTCTTTGATTCATAAAGTCTTTGTATTATTTTATGTGTTTTCATTTACTTATAGATATTGTTTAATTTCTTCTTTAATTTCTTCTATGACCCATTGATTTTGCAGGAGTGTGTTATTTAGTTTCCATTGTTTATGGAGTTTTTGCAGTTTCTTTTGTAATTAATTTCATTTTATATCACTTTGATCAGATAATATGCATAGGATAATTTCAATTCTTTTGCATTTACTTAATCATATTCTACGGGCTAGTATATGGTCTCTTTTATAGAATGTCCTGTGTGAAGCTAAGAAGAATGTATATTCTGCTGTTGTTGGTTGGAACACTCTGTACATGTCTACTAAGTCCATTTGTTCACAAGTCCATTTGTTCACAAGTTTGATTCAGTTCCTTTATTTCTTCACTGATTTTCTGCCGCATTGATCTGTCTGTGTCAATGGGGTGTTAAGGTCTCCCATTATAATTATATTATTGTTTATTTGATTTTTCATTTCTATTAATATTTGTTTTATATAGCTGAGTGATCCTATATTTAGTCTATATATATTTAAGATTGTCATCTCTTCCTCTTGAAGTTTTCCCCTAACCAGTATGCAGTGACCTTCTTTATCTCTTTTGATTATTTGTGGTTTGAAGTTCAGATTGCCTACAAACAGAATAGCTAACCCTACTTTTTTTGGGTTCCTGTTGCATAAAGTATTGTTTTCCATCTTTTGACTTTCAGTCTATGAATTTCCTTTTGGGTTAGATGGGTCTTCTGTATACAGCATATGGTTGGATGTTGTTTCTTGATCCATTCCGCCAGTCTGTTTCTTTTAATTGGTGAATTCAGGCCATTTTACATTAATGGTTTTAACTGATATATATTGGTTTATTTTGGTCTTTATCTTTCCTCTGTTGGTTCTTTACATTTCCCCTCTGTTTGTTTGTGCTGCTTGGTAGCTTCTTTCTGTTGTTGTTCTTGAAGTCATAGTTATTTTTATGTCTGTTTAGAATATCTTTCAGTATATTTTGCAGGATTGGTTTAGTGGTCACGACGTTCTTCAGCTGTTCTTTATTGTGGAAGTATCTTATTTATCCATCAATTTTGAAGCATAGTTTTTCAGGGTACATCAATCAGGGTTGGAAGAATTTTCGTTTAGGATTTGAAATACTTCACTCCATGCGCTTCTTGATTTCATTGTTTTGAGAACTCTTCTGTGATTCTGATGGGTTTTCTGTTGTAAGTGATTTGTTTCTTTTCTCTAACAGCTTTTAATATTCTTTTCTTATGTTGAATTGGATGTTGATTATTATATATCTGGGTATAGATTTATTTTGGTTATGGCTAGAGTTCCATATGCTTCATTTATCTATATGTTAGTTTCCTTTCCCATGTTGGGTTAATTTTCAGCTATTAGTTCTGTAAATATTATTTTGATATCATTTCTGTTGTCACCTTTTTGTTTATACCTATCAACCTTACGTTGCTTTACTTTGCATCATCTTGCAGCTGTTGAATTGTTATTTCATGATTCCTGTGTTATTTTAAAAAGATCTTTCCCTTCCTGTTCACTAGCTGCAGTCTTGTCTTTGATATCTGAAAGTTTATCTTCACTTTCATTAAGGCAGTTTTGCCAACTTTTGATGAAATTTTTGATTTCCTGTACATCTCTTTGAATGTTTCATGCATTCTAGTTTTCTTATATTGTTCATTCAAGGTTTCAATCATTTTGTATGTTCCTCTATTTTTAAAGTATGTCTTCTTTAGATGTGTTTTGCATTTCTTTCATTACATTTATCATTTCTTCTTTTACCTGGGAGATTATTTGTGATCTGAGTTCTTTTATAGTTTCATGGAGTTGCTTCTTTACTTCAGTTGCTATCATTTCAGAAGTTTCAGTTGTATGGCTTGCATTTTCTTCTAAGTCCATATCTCCTAGGCTTGTTTGGCATGGCATGGATGTTTGTGATTGCATTTTGGTCTTTCAATTTGTTGTTTCCTGTATTCCTCTGGGGCAGTTGAAAGCAAAGTCTCAGTTGTATCTTGGATTGAAGATGACTATCTGTACTGCAGGGAGTTTGCCTAGTTGAGTGCTGGATGTTAGGCAGTCCTTACCTGGTCCATACTGGCACTCAAAGGCTCCCCAAATGGAGGGGATATGCTGGGTATACCTTCAGCACATCCCACATGGCCCACCGAAGCTCCCTGCTTGAGGTCACCATGCTGGGCCTCACCAGGTTCTGAGTGGCATACTAAGGCTGAATGGTATTTAGAGTACACTGGACAGGCCTTCAGTTCACACCATGTGGCACACCAAAGTTCCCCAGTTTCTTCTGGTAGCTCGGTGGGGATCAACTAGGTCCTAAGCAAGGTCCTGGGGTTGCACTGTTAGGCAGACTTTGCTGTGGAAGGACTTCAGGTCATGCTGCTCAACACACAGCAGCTCCTGGCTACCTGTGTGTCACTGGGTAGGGCCCAACCAGGACCCAAGTGATGACCCAAAGGTCTAGGACTGTTTGAGGATGTTGAGCAGGGCCCTACTGTGTTCCAAACGAAGTTCCACAGCTGTGCAGCTGGATAGAGAGTGCTGTGGAGGCCTTCAGATTGCACAGCTCAATACAGGGCAGCTCGCAGCTGCCTGAGGGTAGCTGGGCAGGGCCCAACCAGTGAAGCTCGTCTTTTTAATAAGTAGTTGAAACCCATAAAATACATTAATGTTTATTTATGAAACATATCCATATCCTTTGTAATGTACAACTGCAATTTTTTTCTTTCCATGATGAAATAATATGACTTCATTATTTTTATAGATATGATCCTGGTATTGTGGTATCAGTTGCTCCCACAAAGATCAGGATGTATGTCTCTCCAGACCAAAATGTATTCTGGTCCTTGTCAAATTTATTTTAGCTACCTGTACAATTGTTAACAATATTCATGTGGCTTAAAATTAAATAATACTGCATTGGAATTCATTAAACAAATTAAAAACTATACAATACCCTCTGTAGTGGAAATGGCTGTAAATATAAGTAACACGAAGTCATGCATGACTTCACTTTGAATGTCACATGGCTCTTCAGCTTTATTACTTTTATTGGTAGCATCCAAGAGTAGTAATACTTCATCCATTTACTAGCATAGTATTTAATAATAGCTGTATTTATATCAATCATTGATACCAATATGACCACACTATGTTTTCTACTTATGTCAACATACAGTGAGCCAACTGAGTTTGGGTCCTTGCTCCACCACTGATTATGGGACTTCTGTCAAATTGCTCATCTAACCCAATTATCAACATCCTTGACTTTCACATAGGAAAGAAATAGTGTTTTCTTAATAAGGTGCATAAGAAAAAATACGTAATTCTTGCTGAACCCAACATGTGTTTTATATTACATAAAAATTCATAGCATATGAATTTTACATACATCAGTGCTGTCTCTTAAAAAAAATTTTGCAAAAAATTCTACAGGTGATAAGTGAATTCTTAAGGCTTTTCTATCACCAGAGATTTATTTCATTCAAAATCATAGAGTAAGAATTTTTTTCTTCACAGAAGAAATTTCTGTGAGTCAGCCTTTATTTCATCAGCCTTCTGCCTATTTTTATGCCTAATATGACAGATTACTTTCATAAATTTCCATGAAACTCCTTGGAGGCCTTTTCAGGCTGTTATCTTTTTATTTCATTTGCTCTTTTATGACTCATCTCTAATCAGTTTCTCCTAGTACCAGAAAACTGATCACAATTCAAGTTTTAAAATTTATAAATCAAAGAAGACCTAAGTAGAAAGGGAATCTAAGAAAATACTAGATAGAAACTTTAGGAAATATTTCAGGTTGATATTTTATAACTTGCTTTCTGCTACTGACTTGCTGGTGGTGGTAATACAAAAAATATAAACAGATCCACTTTAAGACATCTGTCACTAAACATCAGACGTCTAAAGTTTACTAAGGTCAATGAGTTTCTTTATCTTACTAATTCTAGAACACAAAATAGAGATTTAAGTTTTTCTTAAAATTTTTTTGAAAATAGAAGCTATGAAAATTTGCTTGGAAATATAAAAATATTTCCACATATAAAAATTCGCAGCATTTCAGTGGATTTTAAGGATCCTTTGAAACTCTTCTGTGGACCCTGTAAGGCTGTATTACTGTTTTTAAATCTCAATTTTGACTATGGTAATACACCTGAAAGTTGTCCCATTACCTTGTTTCCAATTAGGAATTTTCCACTGGAAGTTAAATAGCTTGCCTGAAACAGCCACCTGTACGTGGGCAGTTGTAGCTCTCCCTCCACATCTATGCACATTCGTGGAGTTACATAACATTATGTGAGTAGGCATCTGGATGTTAACTCTCCACCCTCCTGGTAAAATGGACCCAATGTGTCTCACTACATTGGAAGATTTCCTTTAATACCAATACACCTTAGTAAACATTGTAGCAGGGCTGTGGTTACAATCTCTTATCTCAGAGATGCTTTTATGTATTAGGTTGAGTATGTGCCCAAAATTCCAGATATTTCCATTAAATTTCATGAAGGGTTTTCCACTGGGAGTTCCTAAGCTCCCACACTAACCCCAAAACAGGCTATTCATAATGTTTAAACTACCAAGGGGACACATCTCTAAAACTAACAATGGCTCTTTTTGTCATAAATTTTGTATGCCTAATTTCCAACACTTAGTTCTTTAGCATGTGTAATATTGTTGCTATTTTACAGAAGAGAAAAATCAAAACTTTCCTAGCTCCAAACACTAATCACATAATTTCTACTATGCTATAGACAGACAGATGAGCAACTATACTTAGCTTATGAGGAAATCTATCCCCTGAATATCTACAACAAACATATATCCAAGATAAATGCCCTTGGTGCTCACCAAATTAATGTATATTAAAGACAGTAAGTATAAAATATCTTCTTTTTCAGTCATAGTTAACTATCAGGACTGTCTGTTTTCCTGTGAACGCCCTTTCAAACTCAGGAAGTTGAAGCTACTTCTTCAGTCAAGTAGCAGTAATTTAGGCTGCCATGCTGTTATTTTAAGTCATTGTTTTCATTTCTGTCCCTCAGTCGCTCATGCCCTTAGATATAGCAGGACTTTTAGCCCCCACCCCATCTGTTCCATTTCCCCAACCCCTCAATTACATCTCCACCTCTTCAAAATGACAGACTGACAAACATGGTTAAATGCGTCTTGTTTAAACATCTGCTTTATTACTGATGAGTGACTGCCCTTTAGGTGGGCAAGGTTTGTGTCCTGTCTTGCACTCAGGAATTTAGATCTGATTAGAAAACTGAACTGCTTGGAGGATTCTGACAGACATCTCTTACTTTTTTTAAAAAACCACCATGAATGGTAGGCATTCACAACAATTTCAATGGAGAAACAACCGACTGTTCACATACTTCGCTACATCAAACATACATTTAGGTAAGGAATCCACTTCCACATCCAGGGATTAGTGGGAAATAGATGAAAGGTCATTTATCTTGTGAGGGCTGTGAGTATGTTAAAGGTCAGTTGCTGCAATGTATGATGGAGTGATTACTGAGAAAATGATTATGGACAGAACTAAAATAAGCCCAGAGAGAGCTTAAAAACAAAGGAGGAAGAAACAAACCCCAAATATTAGTCATAATAGAAGGTATTTAGAACAATATTGGTTTCATAAAATGGCCTACAGATTTTTTTTCTTTTATAAACATAACTATTGTAATGCTTCTTTGTAAAAATAATTTAAAATGAAGGATATGTTGGGCTCAAGGATATGGGGTCATAATTTTGGATTCAATAGTGTATCTGAAAATAGTAACAGATGCAAAAAATGTATATCATTAAACTCTACTTAAAATCTTTCCGGAAAAAACATAATGGTTCTCATTATGGTCCAGGTTACCTTTTGAAAAAATTAGTTGTATCAGATAATTCAAGAATATTATGTAAGGGCTAGGGATTTAGCTCAGTGGCCTAAGTGCCTGCCTGGCAAGTGTGAGGTTGTAAGTTCAATCCCTATGCAAAAAAAAAAAAAAAAAATTACTGTGAAGAAATGGAAACAGAAGAAAGAAATCTACATCCTTTATGATCAGTTTCTTTTATCCAAAACAACAATTTAAGATTCACCCACATTACTGCATGGTCAGTAGTTCATTTATTTTTATTGATGAGTAATATTCCATTCTACTTATGTACTATAGTTTGTTCTTTCAGTTTTCAGTTAATAAACATTTGTTGCTTCTAATGTCTAGTTTGGATTCATTAACAATAAAACTGTTATAAATATTCTGTATAGATATTTGTGTGAACATCTGATTTTATGTCTCTAGTATAATAACTTACAAGTTGTTCTCTATCAAATTGTGTTTTTTAAGTTACCAAGCTACATGTTAAATTTCTGCACCTTATTTTTTGACAATTTTATCTGAAACATGTATATATATATATATATATATGTGTGTGTGTGTGTGTGTGTGTGTGCATAAAACAAATGCATGTGGAAAAAAGCCTTGTACATTGTTGGTAGGAATGTAAATTAGTACAGACATTATAAAAAATACTATGAAGGTTCTTTAAAAAGTTAAAAACAGAAGTATCACCTGATTCAGCAGTCTTACTTCTAGGTATATATCCAAAATTAGTAAAATTAGCCAAAGAGACACCTGCATTCCTATGTTGATTGTAGCACAATTCATAGTAGTCAAGAAATAGAAGAAACTAAAATGTTTCTCAACTGATGAATGGATAAAGAAAATGTAGTATATTACACACAAGAATATTATTTAGCTATAAAAAAATGACCTCCTATCATTTGTGATGGTATGGATGGAACTAGAGATTTTTATATTAAGTGAAATGAGCCAAGCACATAGTCTCAAGGCTATGTGAAATCTAAACAAAGCTGACCTTATGGAAGTTGAGCATGGAATGGTGTTTACCAGAGGCTGCAGAAAATAGAAGGGAGCAGGGATGGGAAGAGGTTGACCCAAGTACAGTAAGTTATTGTTAGACAGGTGTAAGTTCTGGTGTGCTACTGCATATTAGGGTTCCTGAATAATGTGAATGTACTGTGTGCTTCATAATGCTATAAGAAAGGATTTTGAATATTCTTACAATAAGAACTGACTGAAGAAATAGATATGTTTAATTTAAAAATTACATAAGGCATCAAAACATCACATGGTACTCCATGAATACATATTCTTCCTATGTTCTTATGTATCCATTTAATTTTTTAATTTAAAAAGAAAAAAAGATGAATTCTTTATTCATGTTCTCTTTAATAATACATGGTATACTATTTAAAATATGATAGTTTATCAGATGACTGCATCCAAGATCTTCAATAAGACACTACAAGACAAACTGTCTCAAAATAGAAAATGCCATGTATAAAACTGTATGTCTACAGAAAGTAGGATAAGATAGGGCAATAAGGAAATATTCTTTACTATCAATTTCTTATACAAATAAACATCAGACTTTGATGTCAAGCATCTGTAAAGAGACTATGACAGTAAAAGCAAAAAATAATTTTATCCAAATTATCCCATAAATGAAATCCGGGAGATTTATGAGATGAATTAAATTTAAGCTATTACTTTTCATTGTAATTATTATAATTTTGTATTTGTTTTCTACTGTCAGTTTCTTTTTAATTTACTAAACTTTTTCTTTGATGGTATATGTCTGCTTTTCTACCTTCCATTGATGTGATTATATTTTCTATATTCATTTGTTTTACTCTTGACTTACTTAAAAATTATGTCTATCATCCTTTTCTCACAATGTTTACCCATAAATTTTTAATCAAATACTTGATTTAATAATATCTAATTATAATCTATATTTTTCCCTCTTCTTGAATGATTATAGTACCTTTGTATTTCAATGGCAAATATTAGAGTGATTCCATATATATAATATATATAGTCAATGCCTTTTAAAACTCCATAAATTATCTATTATCATTAATTTTTCTGACTTTGAAAATTGTAATTGATAAAATATATTAATTGTACAAATTAATAGACTTCACTGTGCTATTTCTTCATACACCCACCTCATGCTTTGGTCACATTTTCATTATTTTTATCAGTGCATTGTGGATTCACGTGCTTTTTACATCAGGCTTCTTTTTCTGGATTCTATTTCTTTTTCCCTGAAACAGATCTTTTACTGTTTGACAGGCTCTTAATGTTCAGCTCAGCCACAATTTGGATGTGAAGTATCTTCTAACAGCCTGTGTGTTCCATGTGTGGCTCTTAGTTGGGCACCACTGGAATGAGGTAAGGCCTGGAAGCGGCTGTAAGGCTGCTGTGGGGCACTGACCCCTTCCTCTGTCTCTTCCTCTGCTTCCCAAGCAGGTGGGGAACAGCCTTCCTCTCCACACTCCCTGCCATGATTTGCTGTTTCACCACAGCCCAGAGCCACAGGGATGATGATCTGGGGTTGAAATCTGAAAACTTGAGCCAAAATAAACTTTTCTCTCTGTAAGTCTTTTATTTGTGTTAGTAACGCAAGCTGAACACAAACTGTGTTTATCTGAAAATTATGTCTATTTGGACAAATTTAATTGATAGAATTTTGCACATTTGAATGTATGATTCAATTTTCCGTTGCCTTCTACTGGTATTTTTGGCTGATATGCACTCAGTAAGATAGTTGTTTGTATATAACTTGTCTCTGTTCATTTTAAGATTTGCTGCTGTTCATGGTGATACCTGTGTATCTACTTAACTACTTACCTACTCCTGTATCCATCCATCTGTATCTTCCCTGAGGCTCAATGCCCTTCTTTAATGTGATGATGTTCTTTGATTCTGAAAAATTCTCAACCATTATTTTAAAACCTTTTCTCTCATTAAATCTCAATCTATCTTTTTTTATGCAATGCAGTACTACTCTGCCATAAAAAAGAATAAATTCAAGACATTTCTAGGTAAATGGCTGCACCTTGATCCCACATTCTTACATGAAATAAATCAGACACACGTGTAAATACCACACTATTTCTCTGGTGTGAGAAACAAAAAGTATAAATAAGGGCTAAAATATATAATAAGTATTGTGAAATAGAAAATGTACAAATGAGGAGGGGACTAGAGGAGAGGGAATAAAGGAAAAGTTTTAAAAATGAGGAAAGAGGCCATGGATGTAGCCCAGCAGCATAAGTGCCTACCTGGCAAACACAAGGTCGATTCCAGTACAAAAAAAAAAAAAAAAGAAAGAGAAAAAAGAAAAAGTGGAACAAATCTTTTGTAAGTGAAGAGGGGAGGAAAATTTGAAGGGAGGGTAGGGAATGGAGAAAACAGAAACAAGTTATGTACAGGTATAAATTTTCTGTAATGAATATGGTCATTTTATATGTCTAAAATTTACCAATAACATCTGATTGGAAAAAATATCTTAATATATCTTTTGTATCTCAAAATGCTTCTATCTCTGTGTGAGTTCCACTTTCCTTAAGCTAATTTCAGTTCTCTTAGCTCTTGTACTAGCTTTGTGCACTGTGCTATACTATTATTTTGAAGATTTTTTAAAATACCTTCACAATTTTTTTAATTTAAAAAAAAATTTAACTTTCAAAAAACTAAGAAATTTCTAGAAGGTTCTATTTAAAAACTTCCAGTGTATGTATATAATATATACAATTTTTAAAATAATGGGCTTTGGTTTTTGGTCCTCCGAGTGAGATCTGAATTCTTTGCTTTATGTAAGAAAAAATCTGCAAAAGGGATTTCTTAGAAGTATAACTGTGACTCTTCTGAGATTTGATTCTTGTTTATATTTTTAGTAAAATGTATCTCCAAGCTTAGATCTTTGTGAGAACCCTACTGGTTTATGAGAAGAATAAACATAAGAAGTCCAGCTCTCATATTTGCAGAGCTGAGATGCAGTAGCATGCCTGAAATCTGGTGAATACTTTTAATTTCCATTAAGATAGAAGGTTTCAAAAGTGCAGTCCTCTGAACAGCTGAGAGGCACTGGACATCAGGCAAGTCTCTCAGACTTTTAGAGCTCACTTTCTATTTCAGAAGTTTCAACAGAACACTTCCATCACTGTGATCACTTCATGCCTCTCTATTTTCAAACATCTCTCTTCTCCATCCCCAAAGATACCCTGCCTTCTGATTTTTAATCCTCTTATGCCTGATGTTGAATGTCATAGAAGTGAATCATAAAAATTGTACTCCTAAAGTTATGTTTATGTTTCCTAAATGTACTCAACATAATGCTTTTGAGATTCATTCATGTTATTTTGTATATCAATTAGTTTGCTCTTTTCTATGGGTTACAATATTTTCTCATTTGAATTTTAAAGTGTTGTATATAGACAGGTAACACTACCCACACATTTTACATAAGAATAGCAGAAGTCTTTGAGATATGTGTAACAAAGAGGTTGGGAATATTGAGTTTGATAAATTGAAAAGCATTGATATGATGGTTGTTATGATTTGTGTTTGGATGGCCCCCCAAGCCTCATGCAGTCATGGAGGTGGCTGAGTCTAGCATTGTTATTGGCTCATTGTCTAGTGCTGGGATTGGTAATGTGAGTGCTGCACCAACCCAGGCATGGGTTGCCAGCATACAGTGTAAGAGAGGGAAGGAGGCATACTTTTCCCTTTTTGCCTTTTTTGCTCTTGTTGCTTGAAGTCGTTATGAATGGCTGCCCTTTAGTCACACCACCCTGCCTTGGAGCCAGCTGAGTATGGACTGAAATTTCCACAAACTGTGAGCTAAATAAAAAATTAATTTCTTAATCTTGGGTGTCAGGTATTTTGTCTCAACAACAAGAGTAAATTAACCAAAACTGTGGTTAATAGCACAGAATTAATGAAAGAATAGTCAAGGTTGGAGTACAGTCCATGTTTTAATAGACCTCTGAATTGAGTCACATATTTATTCATCCTACAAACTGGCAATCATAATAATCCCTACTTCATGGGTTGATTTAAGTATTATGTTAAATAACTGAAATAATGTATATATTTTTGTGCATTGATTGAGTTTGCATCACAATAACAAATGTCTGAAATAACCTATAAACAGAAGGTTATTTTAACTTATAATATTGGAGATTTCAGTGCATGATTATTTAACTCCACCTCCAGGGAGGTTGTCAAATGTCAATGATATGTGGTGGAACAAAACTACACATGTCATGACCAAGAGCAAGGACACTATAGGGTTCCATAAACCTCTTTAAAGACCCTACTGCATGACTTGAAGACCTGTAGACCCTTCAGCATATGGATCTTCAGAAGACATTAAGATCCAAAGTAAAGTGACCTAGTGCATATTTAGATTCTATTTCTTCAGGCAGGCATTATATAGTAGGATATGGCCCAATGAAGTATTTGGGTGACTTCGCAAAGTACTTGACAGAATCATCAACTAGGATATCATCTTATTAAAAAGTTTTTACAACTCAAAAGAAATCACCAAAAGAATGAAAAGAAAACCCACAGGGAGGGAAAATCTTTTAGCCAACTTTCACTCAGAAAAAGGACTTTTATCAAGAACATATAAAGAATTGAAAAACTCAGACTCCACCAAATTTAAAGATCCAATCCACAAAGGTACATTGGAGATAAATACATACTTCTCAGATGGAAAAATACAAATGGAAAATAAATATAAGAAAAAATGTTCAACAGTGTTGGTCATTCAAGAAATGCAAATTAAAACAACACTGAGATTCCATCTCACCCTAGAAAAATGGCTACCATCAAGAAATCAACCAATAACAAATGCTGGTGGCTCTGTGGGGAAGAAAAGAACCTGTCTCCACTGTTGGTGGGAGTGTAGACTGGTATAATCACTGAGGAAATCAATGTAGAGATTCCTCAAAAAAGCTAGGATTAGAGGTCCCATTCAACCCAGCTATTCCTTGCTGGGTATTTTGCCAGATAAATTAAAAACATCACACCACAGTGATATATGTGCACCCATGTTTATAACAGCATAATTTGTAAGAGCTAAATCTTGGAAAGAAACCAAATGTCCAATGAATGAGGAATGGATTAAAATGATGTGATATTTTTATATAACAGTGTACTACTCAGCTATAAAGAGGGATAAATTCAAGGATTTATAGATAAATGGATGTAACTAGAGTCCATATTCATAAAGAAAAACCAGACCCATGTGTATAGATATGGTATTGTCTCCCTAGTGTAAAAATTGAAAAAGTAAATAAGACCCAAACTCTACAATAGGTATTATAAAAGGGAAAGAAGCAGTCCCAAAGTAAAGAACAACTTGGAAGGCTGAAAGGATAAAAGAAGAAAGAGAAAAGGAATATATATATATATATATATATATATATATATATATATATGATAGCTAAGATAATTATACTACTAATTTCTTAGTTAATTGAAGAATGGTTTGTTCTTTTAGTGTTTGATCAATTATGCATGTATATATATTATAATCTGAGCAACTACATTGAAGATGATATACAATATATTAACCATTGCCGAATTCCTATTGTCTTTTTGAAATTGTGTATGTTGTTTTTATTGGCAATTTTTTCTCTTTAAAATTATAAAAAAGTATTTGGATGACTTGTTAGAACTGATTCTCAGAGTGTGTCCATTTCCAAGTAAATATGCCCACTAACTAGATTCTACATAAGCTAGCCAATAGTGGAATTGGACCACATTCCCAGCAGAAATTCACCCTGTATCAGTTGATTCCATCATATCGATATTATCTGGTGGCTGTTGCTCAGACTATAACTTCAAAAGAAATTGCTTTTTTCATGAGCTCAACTAAAAGCCAAAGTAGTGTTCAAAGTATGAGATAAGGCTAGGCTAGGTGTGATGAAGGGATCCCTGGGGCTCATGAGTTTCATACCCTGAGTTCCACTAATCTCATAAACTGATAGGATTTGGGACTGAAGTCAAGCCAGCCTTAGAGAATTTGTTTGATTGGAGTTACTCCTGAAGAATATCCACCAAGAGTCAAAGTCAGAACTGACTCTGGTGCCAGTTATAATAATTTTGTGCCTCTTCTAACGAATGGCTTTTATATAAACATAGAAAGTCACAAAACATTTATAAAAACAGAACGCTGAAAGCCATTCACCATTAGATTGCTAGAAAACAAGAAAATATCAGTGAAATTTCACTGAAATTCTAGATTATCTTCTTTTAATAATTTCAGAATTAAAAGGCTGGTCATCGTGGTACACACCTATAATCCCAGCACTTGGTAAATTGAGGCAGGAGGATCATTGTGAGTCTGAGGACAGCCTGGGTTACAAAGTCAGCTACATAGTGAAACCCTGTGTCAAAAAGACAAATAATAATAATAATTCCTAGATTGTTAAATTGTTAGATTACTCCATAACCTGGGAGTACAGAGGAGGCTGAGCTTTATTCCAACTGTTTTGGATTCTCAGAAAACTCAAAACTGTTTTATTCTACCCAAGAAAAATCATTTTAAGAACCTTACATTAGAGGTTTTAAAAGGTACAACAAGAAAACTCACATTACTACATTATCTACTGCTTCAGAATATTCTAGAAAGAAATGATGGCACCCTGTCCAGGCACACTGACAGGCACCCTGTCCATATTAGCTTTTCTCTTTTAGGGAGAGGAAAGGTAAGAAGGATCCAAGGAACCTAATCACACAGAGATAGCAACCACTCTAGAAGTTGAACTGCCCTAGTCAATCAGGGAGCCAGAAGTGAGACTCTCAGAAAGAAAATGTACTGCACACATCCATTTAAAACATGTGGTTCATAGCTATTATCCATGTGGAGCTGGTGCTTACATTCGTAGAACTATGCATAGATTTAAACTATACAATGTTTACATCACATAGGCTTTTATCCTAGAAAGGTAACTATTAAACAGCAGTCATTGTTAAACTGTGGTGTGAACTAGATTCACACTGATAGCCAGTTGAAACAAGAAATGTTAAACTGTGATCCTAGAGTTTACGAATGAGCATTGTCATTGCTCAGATGAGGCCTGAGAATTTGCCTTCCTAAAAATATTTTGGATACTGATACTACTGCTGATCTTAAGAAGAACACTATGAGAATTAATGTTTAGAGAAGTACCTATGGCCACAGAATCTTATTACAATGTGACTTTTGTTTGAATCCTTCTAGGTCCTGTGAGAAAGGAACTGTCCTAGGACCTTCTTGCCAAGTTAGGATGCCATGGAGAAAGTGGACTTCCACATTCTGGCTATGCTTTACTAGAAATAAGGCTTACTCTATGCTTCAGTTTTTTGCTATCTAGCATCTTTCTTTTGATTTCATCTGATCCAGGATTTTGGCTTCAAAATCAAAATCCTGAATCAGAGTGTGGGCAAAGAGAACCAGGTGATCTGCCTCTGCCTGCTGGGTGCTGCCACCAAAAGGCCACATTCTACAGGCAGCCAGTGTGGGCAGAGAGAACCAGCAGATCCACCTTCTCCTTCAGGGAGCTGCCACCAGAAGGTTCCTTCCTGCAGACAGCCAGCAGGACCAGGGACACACAGCCAGGTAAGCCCTGTGCATCCATAGGACACCACTGGAGGCCTTTGGTTCCCTCAGGCAGCCATCATCCACTGGCAGAATCAGACAAACACACCCTTGTGTGGCTGCCACCATTGTGGCAGTCCCAGTGTAGACACACGGGCTGAAAGAAGCAGCCCCACCTACATGCAAGATCACCAGCAAGGCCCCACTGCAGCTGCCTCGCTCTGGAGAAGCCCACTCCATGCCCTACTACCTCCCTGTAAATCTGGAATTAGAGGAACCCAGGTGCCTGTCCCATCACTTTACACTGTCTAGGGGCAGCCAATGTGGGAAGTGCCTGGGGCCCCACAACCAGCTTCTTGGGAGGAACTCAAGAGAAAGACAAGACAAGGGAGCAAAAGGCAAACTCAGACCTCTAGCTCACACACATATCTCCGGGAGATATGGTCATGGAAGAAAACAGAAATCGCACACCTGAAATCTCTGACAGGATAGCAACTGAAGTAAGGAAACAACTTCATGAGTTTGTGAAAGCAGTCAAATCAGAAAAATGTCTCAGGTAAAAGAAGAAATCACAAACATACTGAAAGAATTGCTCAGAAGGTCTAAAAAAGACATACACAATAGAGGAGCATAAGAAAATGATGGAAACTTTGAATGAATGTAGAAAGGAATTACAATGCATGAAACGTTCAAAAGAGTGATGCGGGAAATTAAAAATTCAATAAAAGCTGGCAAAACTGCTTGAAAGAGACTGAAAATAGACTTTCAAACCTTGAAGACAGGATTGCAGCTAGTGATTGTGAAAGGAAAGATCTCTTAAAAATAACATGGAACCAGAAAATAACAATTCAATGGTCGCAAGATGATGCAAAGAAGCATAATTTAAGAGTGATAGGTATCAATGAAGATGCAGGGGTCAACACAAATGAAATTAAAAGGATATTCACAGAATTAATAGAAGAAAACTTCCCAAACATGGGAAATGGATCTGGCATGCAGAGAAGTGAGGCATATAGGACTCCAACTAGCCATAAACAAAGTAAATCTACACCCAGACATGTAATAATCAAGATCCCAAAAATTCAGCACAATAACAGAATATTAAAGGCTGTTAGAGAAAAGAGACAGATCACCTATAAAGGAAACCAATCAGAATCACAGAAGACTTATCAATGCAAACCATTAAGTCAAGAAGAGTTTGGAGTGAAGCATTTCAAACTCTAAAAGAAAACAACTTGCAACCCAGATTATCTACCTAGCAAAGCTATCTTTCAAAATTGATGGAAAAATAAGATAATTCCATGATAAAGAGCAACTGAAGGAATTCATGACTACCAAACCAGCCCTACAGAGAGTGCTAAAGAATATGCTAGAGAGAGAGATAAAGATGACCATGATTCCAGGAACAGTAGCAAAGGAGGATTGCCAAACAAGACATGCGACTGAATGAAGGGGAAAAGTGGAGAGCCAACAATAGGAGGACAGCAGGGCAGAGACAAACCAGTGTATGCTGGTTGTCACCATTAGTGTAGATGGCCTCAGTTCAGCAATAAAAAGAAACACAGGGAGAGTGGGTCAAGAAACAAGATCCATCAATATACTGTATACAAGAGACACATCTAACTGGAAAGGAAATTCATAGACTGAAAATCAAAGGAGAGAAAACCATTGTTCCATGTGACAGGAGACAAAAAAAGAAAAAAAACAAGAGTAACTTGCCTGTAAACCACAGAATGGATGAGAAAGATATGGTATTTTCATGCAGTGGAAAGCTACCCAGCTATAAAGGATAATAATCTCAAGGCTCCTGTAGGTAAATGGACACAACTAGAGATCATGTTCATGGCTGAAACAGTTCAAATTCATAGGCATGAATCCTAGCATAAGAAACAGAAGGAGTTAATGGTATCCAAAACCAAAATAGTTAATATAAGAGCAAGGACAGGAAACACCTGGGAGGGAAAGGCATAAACTACATCAATTTCTTATTGTCTTATCTTGAACTCTTGCATTGTTTACACAATTTTGTTAGGTTTACCTTTGTTCTGTCTTGTTTTGTTAGATTTTATGCTGTCAGCTGGTAGGGGCAGCTATTTTGAATATAATGGGATATTTTATGGTAATCATGGTTTCCTATTATATTGCTTTGAAGTCTTATAATGCTTTCATTCACCAGTTTGATTGGTTTTATTCTGTTTTGTTTGATTTTATTATGTGTGATGGTATAAACAGCTATTTTGAAGAAAAGACATTATGGCAGCCATTGCTGATTTACTATCATTTTGTTTTGAAGTCCTACAAGGCTTTCATTCTTATGTTTTGAGTGGTTCTATCCTGTTGTGTTTTATTTGATTTTATGTATGATGGTATAGACAAATTTTTTAAGGAAAATGAGCTATTATAGCAGCCATTGTTCATTTCTTGTTATTTGGCTTTGAAGTCCTGTAATTCTTTCATTCTCCTGAATAGTTTTATACTATTTTGTTATGTTTGATATTACTGTGAGTGAAGACATTCTCAACTATTTTGAAGAAGAGAGACCTTATGGTAGCTACTGTTGATACCTGGTTGTCTTGTTGTGAAGTGCTGTGTTCTGATTTGCTTTATCCAGTTCTCTTTTGTTTTATTCTCTTTAAAATAAGAAAAATTTTTTTTAAAATCCTGGATCACAAGTCACTTCCAGAAGGTCATAAAATTCCGTGCCTGCTTCCCTTCACCAAGTTGATATTCTGGCTCTCACTGTATATAATCTGTTTTTTGAAATTCCCAGGACATCTTAGGAGTCCTTATTTAGGCCAAGGACAGTGAATCTGAAGACAGCATTCTTTATCCATGGATAAGTCTCAGGCTGAAAAAAGGCAGAAGAGATAGTTCAGAGCATACCGCCTGTACAATGCATGAGACAAAATAGGGTATATACTCAGTGAATCAATTTTTCATGAATTAATTGACTTAGAAAA
Organism: Dolichotis patagonum; assembly: GCA_004027295.1. Classification (NCBI taxonomy): domain Eukaryota; kingdom Metazoa; phylum Chordata; class Mammalia; order Rodentia; family Caviidae; genus Dolichotis; species Dolichotis patagonum. Next base: position 39,173 of record PVJX010007151.1, on the reverse strand, counting down.
GCAAATAAAATATTTATCTTTATTGTTTTAGGATGTTGTAAAAATTCCTCCTCTGTTCTTTAAAATTACTGTATTTTATAGGAATACAGTATATCAAAACAATGAGTGTCCTTGGGGTAAATAGTATGTATTTACAATTTTTTACTTGAAGGGAACAAATAATCAAAAATCAAAGAGATTATTATATCATTTTGGCCTTTTTTCACAGAAAGACATTAGGATCTGTAGCTGGAATTACTTGAACAACTTGTGTCAACACCTACAGCTGTAGAAATCCATACTCAAGAACAAATTGTGTTGGCTCTGGGACAAAATGAAACAATCAGCCATTCTTAGAACTGGCTTTGCCCTTCTCCTCTTAGAAGACACTTAAGGTAAGTGTTTGTCTTTCTTTTGTTAGCTAGAACCTAAGTTCAACCTTTCAATTTGGAAGCTACATTTGTAAGATTAAAATTCACTTGATCTTTTGTAATGCTGGCAAAACCTAGCTTCCTGGTTCCTACCGAAAAAAGCCAACCAGGCCAGTAAGGCAGATACATATGGATTGAATTTCCTCTCAAAAATAAATATTGGTTTAAATCTTGAATGAAAAAGTGCCAATCCAAATGCACTGCATTAGACTTCTGTGACATATGATGAAATCACCCAGTATTTCCCTGTTCTCCAACTATCAAATACCCTCCTGAACAAAGAGAGATATGTTTGATTCTCTCACAAAGAATCTAGATTATGTCACTGTCCTGCTAAGAAATAATGAGCTCTTTTATGGACAAAAGAGGATATAGTAGACAGATTTAAATTTGATACACCTGATAAGGTCAGAACATAGTCAACTTGAGAAAGTCCTCTCAAAGTTCACCTATAAAACGTTGTAAGTTCTAGATTTATACTCAAGGAACTGTAAAAACTAATTTTTGAAGAAACCATAGCATAGATTTTAAAATAAGGAATGTCTATAATTTTTGAGAGGCAAAAATTTCATAAAACAGAAAATCTCCTAAATTGCTATATATTTTATATCTTGCACTATATATTTTAGTGTTGAGTTCTATATTAGTTAGTTTTTCCACTCCTAGGACAAAATACCTAACATACACTATTTAAAGGAGAAAAGACTCATGGTTTTAGAGACTTTAATTCATACTTGGCTGGTTCCAAGACAGAAAATCATGGCAAAGGGGCATGAAAGTGAAAATCTGTTCAGCGTATCACAACCAGACAATACAGAGTAGAAAGAGAACCAGGACGAGAGGACAGAGCAGGTGACAAGAATCCATTCTATATCACACCCTCGGGGACCCATCTTCTCCATCCTGGCCTTACCAGCTATTGACACATTCAGATATGAGTGGATGGGCACCTCGATGGGTTAGGTGAGCAATGACCCAATCACCTTCCAAAATCCCTACCTCTGAACAGTCTTGGGAGGAGGAGGGGGGATTTATCAGTCTAAACCATGACAGATTGCTTAAATTAATTCAAGAATTTAGAAATTTTAAACTGAATTTATGTTTTCTGTTTCATGTCCAAGGACAATCCCCTCCTCTGTTGTTGTCCTATAAATATTTAAAGAAAACACCATGTCCAAAGAATAATTAATAATGAATTATTTTCTTTTTCAAAAATTCATAGCATTACTAAAAATAAATAAATTTTTTTTAATCCTACCATTACTTCTTCCCTTAAATTATGTATTCTCAGTCCATACTATCCATTCACACCCTCCAAACACAATTCGCAGAGAGATATAAAAAAGCCTTTTGATTTTCGTCTCTTCATTCCCTCTCTGGTTTACCTTATCCTACTGAGGTGGAGGATAAAGAATGAAAGGTCCAGGACCCAGAGGATCAGATTTAGGTCTCAGTTCCACTAGTGACTAGCTAATTGGGCTGGTTTAAATCACTATGTTTTAAGCAAAAACAAGATGGGGGTTGGGGATTTAGCTCAGAGACATATAGTCCTGCCTGACAAGTGTGAGGTTTTGAGTTTGAGCCTCAGTACCACGCACACACACACACACACACACACACACAAAGAGATAAAGAAAGGAAAAACAAGATCAATGTCTACCTACTGTTCTCATGAACTGAAACTGCTACATAGTATTATTGCTGCTAACTTTCTCCTCCAGTAAGAGACTCTATCTTTCATGTGATTCATGACATACAATCCACATCAATAGTCTCTTGAGCCATGATTAAGACATCATTAGAGAATTTATCACTGGATCATTTATTAGTACTGGTGAGGAAAGTGAGGCATGGGATGCTAGACCATTGATAAAGATCCCTTCCACTAGACCCAGAAACTTTAGGTGTCCCTCTGTACTTCACTACACTCGCAACTAGTTTCAGGGAAGAAGTTTCACGGATGTTTCATGAAGTGTCACGGAAGAAGCTATCAGTATTTTAGTGGCTGAAGAACACCTAAGTGGCCACAGGCTATTGAAAAGAAAGGATCTTTGAGCTAGATTATAATAGGAATAAGAAGAAAGGGTTAGTTTTGGAATGTTAACATAATATAAAGAAGAGGAGATGGAGTGTGATCTGCAAGATGAAGAGCTCATCCACAAAATGGCAATAATAATAACACTTTGGAGACCTGAATAAATATTCAGTGAGGTGATACTGCCAAGCAAATATCTGGTATGTTGCAGAAACTGGTAAGCCTCAGAAATGCTAGGTCCTTTTTGAAGCTAAAAGAAGAGACATGGTTTTAGGAGAAAAAATCCAAGTTCATGTCGTAGGTTATTAAGCCAAAACTTTGCAAACTGTGTTTCAGTCTAATGGAATGAGTTGAGGCCAATTTTTAATATAATTTGTTGTCTACTATATAACAGAGGCTGTGTTAAGCACTTTAAATGTTGTTTCCCTTCATCCTCACCACAAATTTGTCAGGTTAGTGTTGTTATTCTTATATTAAGTGAGAAAATTGAGACTCAGAAATATTAAGGGCAGAGATTCAAATCCAAGTCTGAACAAAGAAGTCCATGTCAGTACTTTCTTATATTTACCTCATTTTATATAAGTAACTAGAAATAATATTACATGAATGGTTATGAAACTTTTATTTGACTCAATAGGATGCTCAATTTGCAGTTATTTTTTTTTTAACACACTGTTACACTCTTCATTCAAAAATGAGTGTCATTTCTTTTCTCTGAGTTTGAGCAGCCTGCACCTGGTCCTGAGGAGGGAAACACTGCTAGTGAACTTCAGTTGCTTCCACTTTCCTTCTGGATTGAGGTGGAATCATTATGAACCAATCAATGCCAAAAATTGTTGTCAATTTTCCACCGCCCGGGCTTAACTAAACAGTTAATGTTACCCAGGGGCATGGTTAGGGGTACACTAGCTCACACAGATGCACCATTACACAGACTCACAACCTACTAAGACATACTTTGTCATGGTTCACTTGGAAAAACCCAAGTGAAAAAGAATGAAGTGGATGAATAATAAAGTAGAAAAGGGAACTAATTTAAAGATAATGAGCATCACAATGCCTCAATAAGGAAGAACAACCCTGTGTGTCATTAGGTGGCAAGCTTAGCCTTGGGGCAAGATTACACGGAAGGCCTACTTCAATTACCTGTTTGTAAGCATAAGTGAGGGGGGAAATATAAAAGGGGGTAAAATACTTATTCTCCCCAAACTGTGGTAACATTCTGAGAGAATTAACTATTGTTTTTGGAAAGAGACTCTTTCTGCAATTGTAATTGTGAAAGGTAAGAATCCGTTGTGCCCATAAGAAGCCATACATTTGATGAGATAGAACCTTATTTCTGACAAAGGTCAAGAAATGAAGAGAAAAGCAATGAAAGTGTTTCTCCATGTTTGCATCTCGCCTCAACATCTGGCAATCTCCAAGAGGTCTAGCACAGCAAGCCTCCTTCTCAGGTGACCTGCTTGAAGCATGGGTCATTTCATGAGAATGAGGTTCTTTTGCCTCTAGGCCTAATGACAGGGCAGGAAAGCCTATTGATGAGAAAGCGCTGAGCCTTGGACAATGCGTACAAAAGCCTGGTTAAGGGGCACTTCCACAGTCATTTCTCGCTCACCCCACAACTCTGTGGAAAGGTAGAGGTGTGGCAGAAGGACAAAGAGGTGTGGCAGAAGGACAAAGGTGAGTCAAGCGAAAGGAACCATAATAAAAGGTTTATCTTTGAGTGAATGAGGCGCCCCCCCCTTGCAGATATCAACTCTATTACAACTGATTGCCTTGTCTAATCCCAACCTAATTTTGGAGTAATTGTTGGCTTTCACAAAGATAAGCAGGACACATTCTTTTCACAGTTGCCTGTTCTTCTCAAGTGTCTGGCTTTCTAAAATGCCCTTCAATAAGGATTACTTGTATGTAAGTCAGCTTCCTTTTTGATGCTGTAACAACAGAGTTCTTGAAATCTAGCCAAGTAAAGACTAATTCTAAAACCATACAGCTAACAGGTGCGTACTTCCTGCCTACACAGGAAATTGGCAGCTGCCCTCCAACTCCAAAATACTATATAGGGAAGTGTTCCAGGGAGTGTTGGAAACTGTGTCCTCTCTCATCCTATTGACCAAAAAAAGAAATCCATGTTTGAAAAGAAGGATTTCTTACATCTGAATTTGCTCATCCTTACCTCCTGGGGAAGGGACAAGGCAGGGATATTTGGGGTGACTATATCACATAAGTGTATCTGTCAAATTCAAATAACTGCAAAATGTTTTCTAAACATTTTTAAATTCAACTCTTAAATCCATATTTATTCTTTCAAATTATAACACAAGGGCATAAAATTGTTAGTAAATTCATTGCTTGTTTGCAGGACAGGTATTTCAGTGCACAGTTTAAGCTAGTGCTTCTCAAATTTTGGAGTCTATCAAAATATTCTTTAGAATTTAATTAACAAATCCACAGCCTCAAATCTTACCCTACTGAGCTTCTATTACATCTCCAGACATTCGATGCCCACCAAAGTTTGAAAATCTGAAGTTAAATATTTGGGCTGACAACTATCCCCATCTATGATAAAGGCAGAGCCTCCTAAGCATCCAGCTCAGTTTGTCTTATTCAGAGCAGAATCTCCTGAAGACTGCGTTCTCCCTTAGGCCATGCCTGTAATCTCAGCACTCAGGAGGCTGAGACAGGAGGAACTCTCAAAGTGAGACTTCTATATTAAAAAGAAAACCCCACAAACCACTAAGAACAAGAACAGTAAGCCAAAACAGGAGATTGCATTTCACGTAACCTGTTGCTGATGTTCTCAAATTTCTGGACGGTCCTGGTCCCTGTTTCTGGCAACTAGGTCCCAGATATTCAACTCTACCTGGTATGTGACAAACACCTAACATAGAAAAAAAATGAAGACTTCGTATCTCCCCTCAAAAGCCTGCTGTCCCACAAGTATTCCCTCTTTGAGGATCTAAAAGAAGAATGAATCATTATTATTACATAATCTTTTAATTACAAGACTAACCAATGTAAAACTCCTTTAGCCTACTGGTTTGGAAAAAATTTATCTTTAAGTTGGACCCACATTATAATTTCAACTCACTTAATGAAATCAGAATGTAGGATACTTATGAAAATTATGAGCCTCCTTCTTCGATCTGAAGTGAAGTGTGTCAAACTTATATCAGTTATGTAATTAAGTAGAGTATTTTTGATGCAATACATAAATGTACATAGTGGACTGAAAAATGTTAAATTTGTTGCTAAATACAAACAAATTTGAGATTTCCTAGGTCAGCTAATTACTGAATTCCTCCCAGAGAGAACATCATGACCCAAACCATACAGTAAAATGAAACAGTGAGCTCAGATCTCTACATCTTAGGGAAGGAAGAATAATATGGAGACTGTTCTATCATTGGAGAAAGGGCCTGTCACTTCTTTTTATTCAAGACCACATCTAAAAAGAATATAAAAGAAGCTGGAATCATATTCCTTCACTAATAGTTTGAATGACAAAGTAGCAATGTAAGCACTCTGCTATATCCTATTACACTAAATAAATTGATGCAAATGTAGGAGGTCACACTTCATTCATCCTAAAATATAAGCATTCTTTTATTAAGAAACAAAAAGAACTAGAAAAATTGCTAGGTTATAATGTTCAGCATTTTTCCACTCTGGATTATTATTCCATAACACTATAGTTAATCACTAATAACATCCCTATGCAATTGCTATAAATGTAGTGATTATTTTTAAAATTTGAAATGCTTTGTTTTATTGCCAGCATCTTCCCTCCCAGACTATTAAAAAAAACATTCAACTTAAATACTCTCAGTAGGAAAAAACTTCCCAGGAATATATAGCACTACATTTTACAGCTCACAAAATTTACAAAGCAGGCACTGATAACAACTAATGATAGCCTTCGAAAACAAAGAGACTGGTACACAACGTTCCCAGAGTTCTCAGCAGCAGAAGGATGGCTGAGTGCCTGCAAAACCCACTGAGATGATTAACTGAAGGCTTAGAGGTTTAGACAGTGTGTCACAAGACACACCGGATTCAAAATTCTTTTGTAAACATGAGGATCAAGTCTGAATGCATTTTTGAAAATAAGATCTGTTCTCCCTGCGGCCTAAGTCACTCACTGGTAGATGGTTGGGCACTTAAGAAATCATATTCAGGTCTTTTAAATACCTAAGTACCCAGAGGTATTATGATGAATCAGCTAGGCTATTTAGTCTGAGAGGAAAGAAAAGAGGCATTTATCAAATGTCAGCTCTGCACCATATGCTTTTATTTACTTATTTCATTGGTCCTCACAATGGCCCTGCTGTGGGAATATTATTAATCCCAGCTTGACAGGTGGAAAAACCAAATCTCAATGACATATCCAAGGTTGCACAGAGTTGGTAGCAAAGCAAACTCATGTTTGCCTGACCCCAAAGTCCATGCCCCCCATTATTCCAGGGCATTAAGACTTTTAATTAATGTTTCACACATTTAGTTTTATTTTCTTACCTTTTGATATACTGTAAATCTTCTCATCTGAACACCACTTCCTATCATCCTTAATGGCAGCATAGAAAACAATTTCACTTTAAAATATTTGTTTAAAAATGTAATAGTTTATACTAAAAAGCATCCCACATTACAAGACGTTTTCACACATGCTACTACATTTTTACTTCATTACAAAAAGAAAAGACTAAAGGATGCAAAGTGTCCTTCTCTCAAAATAGAAGAAAAAGTAAGCAGTGAGAAGGAAATAAAATCAGCATGCTCATAACTTTACAAACTTGGGAGGTTTTCTTCCCAGTGACTTGCAAGTAGTAATTAATGTTCCTGTTCTGCAAATGAGGAACAGAGGGTCATAGTGGTGTTAAGTGTCTGATGGCATCAGGATTTCAATACTTATTTAGGTTAAATTCAAAATGTACCTGTATCTCAAAGCTTCTCTTTTTCCTTCTTGATTTCTGCCCTTAAGGAATTTACAACCTAGAAAGGAGGAGGAAAGATCGGTAATGATAGCTCAGAACATACTTCCAAATCAATGTTGATTGAAAATATTAAATGTAACATGAAAAATATGACCAATCTTAAAATAAGGAGTGGTTTTATTAACATAAAACAACAGGAATACACAGAACAAAAATACAATATGGCTGGTGATTTTATTCTAATAGGTTATTTGTTTTCCCTTTTCCATAATCATTGTGAATTTTTTCTGTTAGAGTATTTTTCTTGCCAATTTGTAAGAGAGCTTTATATTGTAAAGAACCATGTATATGCAACATATCTTGAAATTTTTCCTAGATGGTCATTTGCTTTTAAAGTTTGATCATGAATTTTATTATTAGATTTTTAGTGTTTATGTTGCATTTACTCTTCTATATTATTCTTCATCCTTTTGCTTTATTTTAACTCAAAATACTTTCCAGATCATGATATGTATTTTGTATAAAGTATTATTAAGAATTTTTTACACTTAAGATTCTAACTACTCTAAAAGTTATTTTGCATATGTAGTAGGTAAGAATCTAACTTAAATAATTTTTTTTTTGTACCAGGGATCAAACTCACAACCTTGAGCTTGCCAGGCAGACACTTAAGCCACTGAGCTAAATCCCCAGCCCTTAACTTAAATAATTTTAAACAATTATTCACAATGATTGCATGAAATATAGTTTCTCTCTTGGTGTGAACTGCCATGTATATCTTCTGTTCCATTTTCAGTATAGTAACATGGCTTAGCTTTCTGTTCTGTTCCACTGGCGACCTTCTTCATTTCCTCCTCTGCGCCTTCTTTTTCTTTCTTCCTTCCTTTTCATTTTCTCACACATTAAAAATTTTTGAGCTACAGAATAATACAGTTAATCCTGATCTTTAGACTAACTCATTAAGAAGCAGTGTGTAGCTTGTGCTGGTAACAAGAAAGGGAAAACTAGCAAGAATCTGGTGTGGGTAGAGTGAAATAGAAAGGAGGAAGGCAGATGTGAGATGCTGTGAAAAGAGAACCTACTCGATAGAGCAATCATCTAGTGGTGGAATCAGGATGGGTTATTAGTATTCATGAGCAATAAGGATGCTCAGAAGAGGAAAACAAGTAGTAGGGAGAAAGAGAAAATGAAATCTGCAAAAGTCTAATGACTGTCTAGACACTCTGATCGTAAATGAATAAAGTCTAACCTGTGACTTTGAGAATGATGTCACATACGTTACTTTGAAATTTTGCAAACTATTTCTTAAATGGCAGCTAGATCTGAGTCCTGCACTCTGTCCATATTAAAGATGCAAAATAAAAGCTTACAATGCCTGTGACCAAAAGGAACAGTTGCATAGTAAGAAAGTAAGTATTTCCTAGTTCACAGGAAAATCCCAGTGTCATTTAATTCCCCTAACAGAATAGGGAAAGCTACAAAGAAACACAGTGCATGCTACTGCTCCCTCTTAGCGTTTCATTCCTTCTGTGAAACACAAACTACTGTGAAACAAACAAACAACAATGCCCTGCTTTGAACACCATGAATTTTGGAAGCCAGTTGTTTCCCTTATTTAAGAATAAACTAAATTCTTTAGACAAAATATTTCTCTTGGAAAGTTGTTGAAGCTGCTGGGCTACATTATCAGAACTCTCTTGGAAAAAAAAGGCACCTGCAGCCCTCTTTATCCTGCAAACCATTCACTTCCGCCAGTTCCCTCCACGTCACGGGTCTCTCATGTGCCGCTGATTCCAACACTCCTCAGCAAGGTCTCTCCTTCCCTGAGCAGCTGCAAAGCAAGAGGAAGGATAAAGTGGGATCAGCAGACAACAAGCAGGGATAAAAGCTTGGCTGACTGGGGCTTTGGATCAGATGAAACTGTTATCTCTATTTGGTGAACCAGATGTTAACATTCCATGCTCATTCAGAGAGAGCTCTTTGATTCGACAAAGGTTTTGAGGAATGTAATTCATTAGTATGAAGCCTTTGTCTGGGTCAGTAACTGCTAAGCTTTCTTCATTCAGTAACCCTGGGTACGGCTACGCAAGGCTTCCTGACCATTGCGGCAACATGATTTCACAGCTACAAGAGAATCCTAAAAACAGAAATAAATAAAAGAGAATTTTTTATTTACATTTGTGTTTATGGATGGAAGTTTAAGCTTTTTATTATTTTCTTTTTTCATCTTCATTCTTTGGTATTTGTAAATTTCTCTTCTTAATGGTCTTTTTTTTCCCTTCTTGTCTATAATCCCAATTCTCTCTCCCTCTCTCTCTCTCTCTCTCTCTCTCTCTCTCTCTCTCTCTGTCCCCCCCCAGTCTCTGTCTCTCCCTCTCTTTCTCTCTCTCCATGAGGCATACATACTAATTTGTATTTGTATCTCTTTCACTTACAACCTAGTTCCTTCTCTAAGCACTTTCTCTGGGGCATTATGATAAGGAAAAAATAACTTTAAAAAAGGACACCTAGATTGGACCCTGGTGTCCACTCTGTTCACTGTCCATAAGTCATCATATGACCTTGAACCAGTGTTTTCACTTTTCTAAACATATTAATTGAAGTTATGAGACTTGCCCCTTCCATCTAGAGACTTCCTTCATTCTAATTAAAACAATATTAAAAGACGTAAACAAACCAATAAACTAACCCTAATTTTTATTAACTTGCTGTGAATCAGTGGATGAAATATACATGGTTAGATATGGTAATCACTACCATATGTGGCTACTTAAATGTGAGGTAACTAAAATGGTACAGTACTTGAAACTCAGTTTCCTAGTTGTATTAGCCACATTTGAAGTGCTCAAAAGTTACATGTTGTTATGTATACTGTATTGGATAGTGTAGACTGTAGGACATTTATTTGCTGTAGAAAGTTCTATTTGACAGCACATAGGGTAACCTAGTATTTTAAATTCCCATGCAAAATATACCATGGAAATAATAATCCTTGCTTTCAAAAAGTCTAGGATTATTAAACATACAGCATTAAAAACTGTATTGTTCAGCATAGTGAAATGTAAGGTATGGCCTGTTTTCATATCACACCTCCCTTCTACTCAGTTTCCAAACCTGTGAATTGGGCTGGCTATTTATAATAGAAGTCCTCCACATGTCCCTAATTCCTCTGCTTTTAACTGACTAAAATGTTCTTTCTATTGAATGTATAAGTTTATATTATCATCTTCAATTTAGGAAAATAGTGTGATTTAAGCTAAACCTTGACTGATACTTGGTTTGGCGTTGGAATAAGCATAGAAGTGAGGGAAGGACATATGTGGAACTTAGTGAGTTGAAGACGAAAGCATCAAAACAAGTTTAAGATCAATCAAGAAGGACTCCCAACCCTGATAGTTTTTATGCGAATTTTTTTCCCCTCCCTTTGGTCAGGGATCAAACTCATGACCTCACACTTACCAGGCAAGTGCTTGCACCGCTGAGCTAAATCCCCAGCCCCTCTGATAGTTTTTTTTTCCAAATCCACTTTATTCAAACATAAAAAGAAAGACAAAGAAGGGGGAAAAACAACAAAATTACATAGCACGCCAATCAGGGGGTAACAATGGTACATACATTGCACATTTTCATCCCCAAATCATTCATCTAGAGCACAAGACATCTGCCTCCAATTCTCTGAACAGCACCAGCACAAATCCTTCTCTTCAGCAAACTCAGAGAAATCAGTAGTATAGCTATCTTAACAATTTTTATATACAGATCCATACACATATGCATATGTTTTTCTTTCAGCTCATCATACTAATGAAGCAGTACAATAGTTTTTGAAGATTTAAGTGATCATAAATCAAGAACAGGGCTTCTTCCATAGATTGAGATGGGTCATCTAAATATGTTCAATTGTAAGAGTATGAATTTTTGTAGATGGATGTGGTGTGATTAATGCACATGACAAGAAAAGAGGACAGAAATTGTTGGTTAGGTTATGGTATCCAAAGTAAGAAAAAAAAGCTATCTTGGATTCTTTTCCAACTTGGATGGAGTGGCATGGAAAAATACTACTGGAGAAATCTGAAAGGCAAAAACATATTAAAGTCTCTCCATCCCATTTATGAATTATCTAAAGATATGAATATCATGATTTTGGCTATCTGGAATTCCTTATTGCAGTTTTTACAAAAAATCTAAGGTTCATTTTAACCTAGATTGGTTCAGAAACCCTGGAAGCAAAGCTCAGATCCCATGGCTGAAAACATGACCAAGCCATTCCAGAGAGCAAATAGCGCGCTTTCCCAAGGATGAAGAATGTGTTCTCTGCCTGCTCTGGAGGGTGTTCTTTTAGCATATCTACCTTCCTGGTGGGAAGGAGTTTCACAAGTTGGTAATCTCATCAAAGGAAGCCAAGTGGCAGAGACTGTCTCTATAGGGGGAGCTAATAAGCAAGGCTTCCTTTTCTTCCAGTTCCTATTCATTGTTTTCCCAGAAACCAGGTTCCAAGCTATTGAAATTTCTCTTGATCCCTCTAACCTCAATCAGATTCAAGGGATGCTTTCTCTTGGTTTACTTCTTTCAAACATACCCCCTTTGAATTAAAGGGCTTAGTGAGGTCTCAATACAATACATAGCCTGGCATTTGGCACTTTGCAGTCTTAGATACTAGTCTGAAACAGGTTTGAATGCGAAAGACTACAAAGATAATCATCTTCATTCAGCCAATTTTCCTGCAGGTCCTGGCAAACAGTATTAAACACAAGGTAATCTGACACCCTTGGGATGTTTCCAGAATCTTCAAGACAGAGCAAAAGGAAGCAAAGACTCAAAACTGAAACTTTCCATTTCAAAAGAAAGGGGCACCATGGCAAATTTCCCAGGAACTGAAGCAAGTTTGTTGGAAAAGTAATTAAATTTGTACACTTCTATTCCACAAATCCACAGAATAGTCCTAATAAGACTTTTTCTTCTCTTACTAAAAGTGTAGCAATCCTGCCTTTTTTTCCATATTTTTCCAACTAAACAGAGGGCAAAGAATATTTCTCTCCAAAGAAAAGGGGAGAGCAACGTTTTTCAGCTAAACACAAATGCACACTTACAAAGTAACTCAGTTTCTCTAGGCCACCTTGATAATCTCTTGGCTTTCCATTCACACATAGGTTGGAGAAGCAAAGTGGAGCTCAGTGTTAGCAGTCCTAAGATAGGTCACTGGGAACTTAGGCAAAGGTAAAGAGAAGTAGCTGAGCTTAGACTTTTGAAATAAAAGACTCAAGTTTTAATTATTTGGTGAACTGCTATGGTCCTATTGTCCTCTTGATATTGCCAGGCAGAGTCAACAGTTGATTCTGCCATCACTTTCCCTAGTCATTGAGGAAGAGTTTGCCCATAAGTATGGCAGTGCACATTCTGTCCCTGCTATAAATGAAACAATGTGAAATTGTATTGTTTCTGACATGAATGATTCTGCTACCTGCTATAATGTCATTTGTATCACAACACTGTTTGCCAGGACAGACCAGACATTGTGTGGCTTCAAAGGTCTTCTTAGTTTGCTTTTCCAGCTCCCACTTAGGGAAGGCAGTAGCTGAAATCTGAGAAGGAGAAATGCTGCAGAGTTGGTCTGGAGCCTCCAGAGACTGCCTACTTAATTATAATCTTTATAACCAGCACTGAGGGAATCTAACTCTATCCCAGACACACAATCAAAGTTAGCAGTTGTCAAACGATAAAGTTTCTTTTCCTTCTTCCTACGTACAGGTTTTCTAATGCCAGAAAATCTTTCTGTATTGTGTACATTTTTATAAACAATGTATTTAAGACATATTTAAATACGTCTATTTATAAGTACCAGAAAACAGCTGTGTAGCTCCAAGTTATGGATCTTGGAGGGTGCCAAGGAAATAAAAATTAAACTATGTAATGAGTCTCATGAGTAGTTGAATTTATCTCTTGGCAACTTTTCATAACATCTTCGGCAAACAGGGCATCCATGCATGAAAGAAATAATTAGGTACATGCCCTCCAGTGACAGGTTTTGGCATGTATTAGGAAGGCAGCCTTTTTATTCTCCCATATCCTGCTGCCCATTACCGCCTACTTTCAATGAGTTTGGGACATCAGTCAGTATATATACTTTCAAACAAATCTCAATTCCTCCAGAAACCTTTTGTACCTTAGGATGCTTTTTCTCCTGCTGAATCCTCTGGAGTTTCTGAAGCTTCACTCTAAACGTATTATAGGCTGTGGTATCAAGAACATCATGTCATTCTCTTATTTAAAAAAAAATGGTGCTGTCTTTTAAGAGTCTTTCTTAGCACTGCATGGGGGTGTTCAACACTACCATTTGGATTAAAAACTATTCTTAAATCTTGAATGTGTCAGTAACATTTTGTGCAGAGTATCACAGTTAGGCTGTGATTCTCTTGACTTCCGTATGGTAGCCAGGGTACCATACGGAAGTCAAGAGAATCACGCTACTTTAAATTAGTCATGTATTTCTCCAGTAATTCTAATTTCTACATTGTATATAAAGAAATTTAAACACAATTAATGTAAGAGTTCCACTTATGTGAAATTTACTATGTGGTAGGTTTCAAAATTTCAAAACATCAAAATTTCAGACAATTTCTAAGGCAGCAAATATCAAGTTTTACCCAAATTAGCACCAATGCCCAAGAGTAATAAGGGAAAACAAGAATGTTAAGGAGTCCTTGAAACTGGGCTCCAGAGCACTTGTGCTCACTTTTTAAAATACTGAAGATTTTCACAGAAAATCAGTGAATTACCATTTTTGCACATTTGCTGCACCTAAATCCCTAGAACTAGCATAAAATGATTTGCAGTGAATGTTTTTAGCAGTTCATTCATAGTTTTAGGTTCTCCTGCTTGGGCTAAGCCGAAGGCCCTGAGATGCGATACAGTGAGTGTCCTACTGATGAAACAGGCAAAGGCAAGTGTTTGAACACTCTGTCACGTATGTTTTGGGGACACCTGCATTCCAGCCTGCATGAAATTTAACTAACTGTGAAGCTATGAGACACACACAAAAACATTCTTTCGTTCCAGTTTTTTAATCATAAGCACACCAGTGGTATAGGTGATATTATCTAATATTTGTGGATAATTGCTGAGACTAATAAAAGCTAAGTCATGAATGTACAGTCCTGTAACCACTGGGTGTTTGAGCTTGTATGTTCTCTTAAATTAGTATTATGCCCTTTACCTCACAGAGGCTTCACTATGCTATAATGATAGTTTAAATTACTCCCAACAGATGATAAATGCATGCTAAACCAGTACATTATCACCCATATACTACACATTTATGGTTTTTATTCTCAATTTATCTCTCACTTTGATTTCTAATATGTGTATAGGTTATATTAACCTTTAGATGATGAGATGAAAATTATCATATATAATTATTTACTTCATTATTAATAATAAAACAGTGCTGTCTAACATTAGGGCACCAAGAGTTTCATTCATTTACTATATACTATTTTTATGCTTCACAACTATATTTAGGAAATTGTACATAGATAGCTCACATTTCTTACCCACAGGAAATAAGTGATAGAATACAGCGCTCAGTTCATCAGTAGTGATACTGCTAAAGGTGCTGTACTTATGCCTCCAAGTTTATGTGGCTCTAAAAGTGATTCAGTATTTAAAATAATGAAATTAGGAATAGGAGTATGTCTAAGTAACAGTGTACATTTCACTTAAGTGTTATTATTTTAAGGTGATGATTAGATAATATAATAGACACATCTAGAAAGGCAACATCAGAGACTGACAGAACATCTTTGAGATACACCATAGAAATAAAGCTTTAATATGTTATTAATTTACAATGGGAAAACACTCTTTAAAAGGAAGGTTAAATACAGAAATTTCTAAAATATGAGAACTTACAGAAATGTTAGGAAAGGGAAATATTTCCTAAAGGCTTCCAGTCTGCCATATATGACCATACTGTCTGCAGACAAATCATCTGCATATGAATATTATTTCCTCCTTACTAAAGATTAGCAAACTATAATTGAGCAAAGTTGAGACCAAAGATACATGCATTTTAATACAACAATATATATGATCATGTAATAATACATAATATTTAGCTGATTTCAAAGCCTCATCTTTTCCCCAAATTCCTTTACTCCAAAGGATTAAGGAAGAATTAAGGATTAAGAAAGAGGCAAAAAAAGAATGATGACAAAAAGAATGATGAGATATTTAAAACAAAAACCCTGAAAGAAAGGCAGTATCATAAAATTTAAAAAGATGAGATATTTGAGCGAGGATATAATCAATGGTATCAAATATTACAAAAATGGCACAACACGAGTATAATGAATTAGACCCATACTTACAGAATTCTATTGTCTACAATTGGAGTACTTCACATGATTAACATATCACACAGTGATACCAAGGCCCGATGTTTCATTTTTACTTCTAGTAAATAAACCTTGCCAAATGCATCAGTCTGACTTTATGCCTCCTGAAGTTCACCACCAAGAACTCATTTGCTTTTGCTTAAAAGGCAAGAGTAAGATATTTGGATAAATAAGCAAACACACACTGCCAGTTATTAAAAATCCATTCCAAGAAAAAATCTTGCTAGACCTTTGTATATATTTGACTACAAATATATAATTTCTAAGGTAGAATATGTAGAATGATTTGAAACGTAACTTGCTACAAGTACCCTATTGGGATGTGTAACATTTGGGATACTCTTGGTTTCAATTAATAGAATACCCAGGTTAAGGACTGGTTAGATAATAAGAGGATTTACCATTTTCCAACGTAAGTTTAGACTGTACCAGAATTGGTTCAGTTCTTTGACAATATCATCAAAGATACACGTGTTTTTTATCTTGTCAGTCCTTCTCATCCTCAGTATGATGGTTTGGCACCACTTTTAGTAAAAGTGAAATGGTTCTTGTTTTTTGTGATTTTTTAAATAAGGATGTAAGACTTTCTTAGAAACATAATCAACATCCCTTCCTATCTCCTAGACCAGATTATAGACCCATATGCTGTCTCAAACAGTGGTGACTGGGCTAATCAACACCTCTAGAGATTTTTATCACTGTTTGAGGATTCTTTTGTCACAAGTAGGGGAGTGATATGAGAATCCGGGGTAGAAGCCAAGGACACTGCTCAATCTCCTGTGACAGTTACTTGTCAACTTGATTGGCTTAGAAGCCAACTAGAGAGTTAGTAAACCTCACTTCTGGGTGTGTCTAGGTGGACCTTGGAGACATGACTTGGGGGTCTGTCTATGGTGCTTCACTGCTTTCTCTCTGGCACTGTTCTCCTCTGCTTCCAAGCTGCCGTGATGCCGTGAACAAGGCAGCATTTCTCCACCACATGTTTTCTCCAGGATGTTCTCGCCTGGAACCAGTTGACAATAGACTGAATGCCCTGAAACTGTGAGCAAGAAATAAGCTCTTTCTCCTTTCAGCTCTGGTAATCAGTTATTGTGTTCCAGCAATAAGAAAGCTGACTAATATAATCACAGAACATTTCTCCTCAACAATTATCTGGCCCAAAATGTCAGCAGTGCTAAGACTAAGAAATCTTGCCACTATTTAAAAAGGGAGGAAAGGGTACAGTGAAAAAAGAGGAAATATTCATCTTGCACTTTTTTTTGGCAGATTGTCACAACAAGGAAGAACTCTTTGAAGATATAGCTTCAGGGAATGTAAATAACATTCTTGGCTTGAAGGTTTAATGATAGCCTTTTCTGAAGGGTGTGGTTGCACATGCTTATAATCCCAGAACTCAGGAGGCTGAGGCAGGAGGATTGCTGGAAGTTCAAGGCCAACCTGATCTACAAAGTGAATTAAAAGTTAACCTGAACTGCATAGTGAAACTTTGTCTCAAAAAGCAAAACAAAAAAAAATAGCTTTTCCTAAGGAGATAGAAAAGGAAATGGAAATTGTCAAACATGAAGAATTTGCATAGAAAAGATTAAAGTTTTTTTAGTTTGATTGAACCAGAGGTAACAGATAAGAGAATAAAAGCAATAAAAATGATCCTGAGCTTAGATACTGAGTTTACATTGTCTTTCATTCTAATTCAACCACACATTTAAACTTAGCAACAGACAAAACATATTCCTCTAATGATTTGTTATGGATTGAATTACATTCTCCCAGTTTTATAGATGGAAGTCTAACCCTTATTGGCTCAGAATGTAACCTCAGTTGAACAGTAACATTTTAGAGGTAACCAGTTTAAAGAGAGGTGATCCATATAAGTGCTAATTCAATTTGACCGCTGCCTTTACAAAAAGGCGAAATTTGGCTCACACGTATGTGTGGATGGAAAATTATGTGAAGGGACCAGGGAGTGAGCCATCTTCAACAAGAAGAATCAATGCTGCCAACACTTCAATTTCATATATCCATGCCCAGGAACTACCAGATGTTAAATTTCTGCAGTTTAAGTCATAAACTGTGGTTCTATAAAATAGAAGAACTACAAAACTGATATGGAGTTGTAGGTAGGACACCCCAGCTCTTGACTGCAGTGGTGAGCCTCTGTGTTCCTTTGCACTGGCCTTGGATAAAGACGCTAATCATATGTGTTTAGTGGAGATGAATAAGGTCACTGGCTGAGGTACTTGCGGTTATTGTTCTATGAAGACTATGAGAAACAGTATGAAGCTGTTAAGTAACTACCAAGCATTAAGGCACTTAGATGTAGCTTTAGCTTTTTATCTTATAATTAGGAATTTAGGAGCTTAGATATTTGGTGAACATGGTCTGAGCCTACAGGTATAAATACTGGCTCAACAAGTGGATTGGGAATATTAGTAATCAATCTGGGTTACAGCAATTCCCGTATCATAGAACCAGTGGCTATGAAGTCCTTGGCCTAATGCCCAGCAGAAAATACAAGTTTAAAATATAGGTGTAATTATGATATTAAAAACCTAGTATGGTGTGTGTGTGTGTGTGTTTAATATGTGGTATAACCCTTACAACTATAAAGTTGGTTTGCTTTGCTTTACAGTAAGTCCCCAACTTTCCAACATTAGAGCTGTGAAATTTCACAGATATGACCAGACCTCCCATCATGAACATTCATAGATGTGAACAAATCCCAGAGGTAGCCCACGAGTCTGCTGGACATTGTCACAGCGTGCCGCTGTGTGCGTACTGCACAGTGCGGTAGTGTCCAGCAGTACAGTGCTCAATCAGAGCTCGGGATGTCCAGAAGCAAGAAGAAAAGCAGTAGTGATCTGGAGGGGACTGCTAGGAAGTGCAGAGCAATGTGCATTGTGTATTTGTGTCAAAGGTGTGTAAGACTCACTTTGTCAAACCTAGGAATGAATCCGACTTACAAACTACTAGAATGCAGTTTGTTCATAAATCTGGGACTTACTATATTTTAAAAACAGTTCAAGTGCTCTTGCCAGTTATCTGTTATCCACTTTTACATGCCTGCATGATTTTATAATCATCATAAACCTTTGGAAGGGAATTCATATTATATATCATACCCATTATACAAATTTTAAAACATGAGACTGATTATCAGGTAATTTAATGAAGGCCACTTACCTAATAAATGACAGAAGTAGCCAGGCCTCTGTCTTTCTAGCCCTTAGCCCGGATATTAACTATAACTGGGGTGTCACACTCATTGCTTAGCAAAGGGGAGAATGATTCTGCAAGTGTACTTGAAATAGTAACCTGTGAAAATTATCAGGAAGTGTGGTGTTTAGCTGAGCACACAGGCTTTTTGACATTGGCTGGCTAAGCCCTACTTTTTTTGATGCTGAGCTCTAATAAAGGTGACCTGGAATTTAGGGATTTGGGGAAAATTACAATTAGTTTTAGGAAAACATAGGACTTGTCTCCTGTGACATTTCTCAAACAAACAGGCTAGCAACTTGGTGGGTTGCGGAAGGGGTTTCATTACGCTATGAAAGGGGAGTGATCCCCTGCCAGCCCCTCACCTCCTGTTGCAGGGACACAGCTGGTGTGTCAGCCTGCATTCCAGGCAATATGCTGTTTCTGACATCAGGCTTTAGTCCATATGGCACTGCCTCCTTGAGCAGAAAAGGAGGGCTGTTTCGTTTTACTAAAAATTACATTCATCTATACATAGTGTTGACAAAAGCATTGTAAGAATAAGAACCATTTGTTAACTTGTAACTTAGCAAGATGCCCTGAGAGAAGGAAGAAAGTTTCAAGGAGTCAGGAAAGCCCCTGCTTGCTGTTTGCTCAATACTAATCCCCCCAAATCCACTGCCTGAAACCACACAAAGGACAAATTATATGGCTGTTGAGGAGTTTATTTTTCCAGATGGCCAACCTGAAGCTATAGTCTACTGCAAATTAAGTCTCTGAATACAGAGAAATCCAGCCCAATCCTGTGTTTAACAAAAAACACAAAGTGTGTTTCTCAAACAAATTATTTGGAAATGTGGAAGGTATTGAAAATAGTGTATAAGGGGAAGCCCTTGCCACATAATAGGTTTCATCTCTCATGTTTGGCCAATTGGTAAAACAAAGCTGTGGAAACTACTTTGTAGTTGTCTTAGGGTCTCCTGTTTATACTGGCACGATTCTTCAAAAACAGCACTTGACTTATAACCCAAAAAACCAAATTGCTTTTGTTTCTGGGTATACAATGAGCTGGCAATCTTTAATATTTTCCTAAGGTGAGGAAATATATATGCATATGTTTGCATAGTTATATATTTGTATCTCTTGGGGCTTTGAATACTTGGAGACAGAAAGCAAGGAGGCTAGAATAATGAAAGAAAATAAAAGTCTATCCACTCTCCTATTCAGTAAGTTTAGTTATGAGAATTACTAGTGATTTTACAAAGCAGACTTGTGGCAGAGAGTAGAAGGAGGAGGGAAAATGGGAAGGAATTAAGTGTCATTGTCTTCATGATATTAACACTGACAGTAATAGTGACAGCTCTCTTTTCACTTTTAGAGTGTCTATTGTGTATCAAGAAGAAAGTAAGCACTTTGTGTATTTTTGTGTCATTTAACCTCACTGAAACATTGTGATACTCGAATTTCTATCTCATAGATAATAAAACAGGCTTAAAAATATATTATCCTGCTAGTAATTGGTGGTGGAGCTGAGATTCAAGCCCAGTCAGTTTTATTGTGATGATCTCATACTTAAGACTCCTGTGCTCTCAGTTGTTTTCCCATTATTAAACAATAAACATTTACTGAGTATCTGCTCTGTGCTATACATTGTCTAAATATTAGGGTTGCAGAAAATATACTTATCATTCATTGAACTCTTCCTCTAATGGAGTGGCAGACATAGGAGAAAAAGTACAATGTGATGAGATACGTCCTTGGCAGGAGATGTGGTATAGTAAACAATGGCCCAAAGGAAAGTGATCAATACTGATTATCAGGAAACGGGAGTAA
This sequence comes from Dolichotis patagonum, assembly GCA_004027295.1. Lineage (NCBI taxonomy): Eukaryota > Metazoa > Chordata > Mammalia > Rodentia > Caviidae > Dolichotis > Dolichotis patagonum. The sequence goes on along the minus strand of PVJX010007151.1, from coordinate 18,376 downwards.
GAAAGTTCAAAGGAAAAAAATTAAATCCAGAATATCAGCATCCAGAATATATTTCTGCTTTCCAAAATTGAAAAGAAATGTCCTGAGGAGGATTTGCCTATTTAAAAAAATAACTGTATTTGTGAGTGGTTCTCCCTGAAAGTCTATGTGTGAATTGCTGGAACAGTCCTGTTTAAGACATAGAAAAATCAATCTCCAAAATTTCACTTCTCTCTGTGCTGTCTGCAACTTTTCTTTATAGGATCTCTTCTTACATTTTAATATTTCCCTAATAAATATCCTGTCCTAATAGACACCCTGTCTTTCAATTTAGTTCCCTTACATTCAACCCCTCCCAACAAGCGAACTGTCTAATATGAAATTAAGATGCTAACGAATTGATATGCTAATTAATGTAACTCAGCTTCACATATCTCTGCTACACATCCTCCAGTGGTTCCCTATTATCCTCAGGTGAGTGTACAAACTGGTCCTCCAACTTCAGCTCCGTCACTCTCCACCTTCATTACAGTAGCAGCAATGTATTCAGAGATAAGTAGTTTCAGTTTATACATCTCATCTCTAATATTCAGGAAAAAATTTGCATTGTAGAACACTTTATTTTCATTTATAAATGACAGCTTTGAAGAGTAGAGCAACTGAGTGACTCACTGGACCCCACGTCATTGAGCTTCACGCATAACGATTACATTTCCCCAGGACTGCTGCATATAAAATTTGGTTTTCAATTCCAACATTCCCTGCATCCAATTGTCATGCTGACAGCTTTACATAGACCTCCTCAAGTAGCCATTACAAAAGAAGACCAGGTGTGTGTTACTTGCTTCAGTAGATTCCAATTAGCAATCTCCAATCCATGTAAACCCTTTTCCCCACAAGTAGAAAGTCAAAGTGTCCATAGTCATTCCAGTCCTCTGCTATTTCTTATTTACCAAGTGCTCTCAAAATCTCTATATCAGGACTGTTTGAGTTCAGAATACCTCAATTCATTTCCCAGTTTTTAATCATGAAGTTTGTTAGAACATGTATGGCAAGTTGGAAGAAGAAAGTGTTGCAACTTCTCTGTGGGATGTACAGAGGTGTCCATCACATATAGTTTTGGGGAGAACAGAATAGTTAATCCACGTAGAATATTCAGAACAAGAATTGATACTGAGGAAGTATTCCAGTTATTTGCTATTACTCCTTGATGCTCATCTTCTCTTTATGCCCCTGCTGCAGGAAGTGGTATGGAAGCTATTACTAATAGGAACATAAAGAGGTTAACCACATTCCAAGGTTGTTGAGTTTTCATAACTAAAAAATTGTCTCCAGAAGACTATTGGCCACATGGTATCTGAGAATAAAAAGGGCACATGAAACAATGATGTTTTTCTCTCTCTTGTTGGCACAGTACAGAGGGCTCAAGAGAGAACACCTAGGTAGAGTTCTCAACCGTGCTTTTGTACTAGAGTTTTGCCAGTTGCATTTCCACTCTCTCTATTTATTGACTTAAGGCCCTGAACCAAATGAACAAAAGAGTTTTTAGAAAAGAATATTGTTTCATAAGTATCCACAAAATAAATTATCAGGATGTAGGCTGAGATCCTTGTATGTTAGCCTCCTTGCCACCTCCACTAATGCTATTTACTAAGCATGATGTACACATTGGCTTAACTAATTCTGTTTTATAGATGAAAAAGCTAAGAGACTATCGTTCTGTATGAATGGAAATAGAATTCAAACTCAGGGCTGTCAAACTTGCAAACGTGCAATTGTAGAATGTGTAAACTAGAATTTTGGGCTGCATACATAATCATAAACAGCTTCAAGACCATATTTATGTATGCAGAACTAAGATACACTGACTTTTTATTTCTATCAGTTTAAAGATTGTATAAAATGATAGGCATTTTTCCATATGGGATCATATATTTTGTACTGCTTGATCTAATTGGTAATGCTTATCATATAATAGGTTTTTCAGATGCATGTTTATGGCTACCATTTTATGCTAATTGTGAAGATAATAAGAATGTTTATAGAAAAATCAATGGCACCTGAAAGAAATATATGATGTATTGAGATTTTTGCCATTATATCATCAATGAATGTCTAAATCGATGAGCCGTTACCCACAATAAACAAAATGATATATGAGGTTAAAATCATGGAAAACTAAAATAATTGTTTCACCATTAAACTTTTTCTATGATAATCATAGAAATGCAAGATATTTTTTGATGATTAAAGGTAAGCTATTTAAGATTTAAAGACATGCAAACAATGATTCATCTCAGTTGCCCATTAATCCTTTAGATATAAATGTTCATTTCCAGGGTCATTTTGCAGTGATGATCCTTAGAGATAAAGAGGATAAAAGATCTAATAACAAATATGTTGAGGTTAAATTTATTTTTTTAAAGAGAATAAAACCAAGCAAGATTAAGCAGAATAAAACCAATCAAAACAAAACAGTGTAAGTGACACAGGACTTCAAAGCAATAGGAAATCAACAGTGGTTACCATAATGCCTCTTGTTGTACTCAAAATAGCTGAAAATACCTTCAGACATAGTAAATATCAAACAAAACAGAACAGAATAGAACCAATAAAAACAAAACAATGAATGCAGTGAAGGACTTCAAAATAAGACAATAGTAAATCCAAAATTTCTACCATAGTGTATCTTGTTATCTTTTAAATAGCTGCCTATGGCATCGGATATAACAAAATCAAACAAAACAAAACAGAATAAAACACAACCCAACAAAACAATGAGAATGATACAGGACTTCAAAACAAGATAATAGGGAATTAACAATGGCTACTACCTTCAGAAGGAGACCCCACATAGATGCCACACCGTATATCATTATCCTCTGAATAGATGATCAGACCACCAGCCCTAGACTGGCAAAGTCAGTGAAACACCAAACACCACAAGCATCAAATTGCATTTCACCTCAATACCTATCATCACAGCCTGTGCTTCTCCAGATCAGCTGGTCACTGGTGGGGCGGTGGTGGGGTCGGCTCTTCTTGTTTTGCAGCCCATGCCCTGGAAGGGGCTGGGGTCTGGCTGTCACCCTGTCAGTGGTAGCCTGCACATGGTGCTTGTTCACAGGCAGGGTTTGCTTCTTGGTGAATTCTTGTTCTCTTCTCCTGCAGTCCATGAATAGTGCGGACTCATGAACAAAGGCTGGGGTCTGGCTGTGCCGCCAGTGGCAGCAGCCTAAATTTAAATCGGATCAGCTAGATTGGCTTGGGAGCTCCCAGAGGATGTGTATGGGTGGATCATGGAAGCACAAATTTGGGTAGTATATACAGTCCCTGTTCCCTGTGTTTCTGGTCCTTTTCCCAGGTTCTGCTCCCTTAGCTCCCCTGAACTAAGCATCCTCCCTCTACCATTCCTTTCCACTGTATTTCTTTCTACTTTGAAGCCAGCTGATCATGGACTGAATCCTGAGACCACAAGCCAAATTAAACCTGTCCCTCTTTAAATTGTGGGTGTTGGATATTGTGTCTATACTGCAGAAACTTGACTGACACAGAATATAGTGTTACCCTAATTCGTGAACTTGTTTCACCATGCCAGAAAACATGGTCGCATTTGTTTTCAGATGGCAAAAATGAGCATTGTTGTGTGGTCACCTGATTCAGAGTTCACAAACAGAAGCACAATTTTTCCACATACATCAGTTTGTGAGCCAAATTGTTCACAAACAAGAGTGTTTGTGAACTGATGTACAAGTGTATATGAAAATACTTTTGAACACTTAGGTAAAAATGAATTACATGTCCAGGAAAATGAAGCATAAAATTACTAAAACCCTTCATTATCTCACTGTCTTTTTTTCAGTGTTGGAAGGGGTTTATAAAGATAAATGATAGAATCTTCATTCCTTTACTCTTTCTACTCTTTCTACTACAAATAACGCATGCATACATCTTTTGCCTAATATACTTTGCATGAGATTTTCTGCACTCTGTAATTACACTGTAGTCTCCATCACTTGATAAATGAATGCAATCGGTAGGTAAAAAAAATAATGTTTTGAGATATTATATAAAAATTTAAAAATACCCCAAAAGATTCTATTAGTAACAATGTTCATATGTTTACTAGACAGTCAATTGTCTTCTTTAGTGTACATTGGGCCTTTCCTTTCCCTTGTTTTTCCTATTTTTCTATCTGAACTCTACCTATCAGTAACGGTTCTGTCTTAACCTACAGCCTCCAAAACTTTTAGTGACTACCCTAATGTCACTGTATGACTTCTCTAAATTTCTACATCCATAGGCAGAAACCTGTTTCTTGGGTCAAAAAAAAAAAAAACTGCACAGACAGGCAGTGTAGGGCATGTCTGTAATCTCAGCTTCCTGGGAGGCTGAGCCAGGATGATTGCAAGTTTGATCCTATTCTGGGAAACATAGTGAATTAGTAAGATCCTGTCTTAAAGTCAAAAAACAAAAACAAAAACGGCTGGGCAAATACCACAGCATGAAAACCCTAGGTTCCATGCCTAGCACCAACCCCCCAACCAAAAAAAAGTATTCAATATATTTGGTAGCATATTATGCTTTACTTTCACTCTATCTTTGTATCCTTATGTACTTACCCTTACACAGGGTAAAAAGAGAATCTTAAACTTAGAAATTATGGAAGAAGTTCATTTAGTAATCTCACATAAAAATTCTTCACAGTGCCCCCAAATCCTTACATGTTAAGCATTTGTTTGGCTTGTCTCATTGGAACTTTTTAAATGCAAACATTATTAGAAAACTGAGACAAATGTATTATTGTTAATTATTAAGATCTTATTTATCAGACAGTGGAGGGGAAGAGAAAAATAGACTACTAATGGCAGAAAAATAGAATAGCAGAAATGAGGCAGAGAAGATTGGCTATAATCTCTAGTATAGAGGGCCTCGAAATACTAACAGAGAGAAACACGGGCAGAGTAGATCAGGAGATAGGGTCCATTGAGATGCTCTATATAGGGAGGCAGTGGGACCCAAAATAAGCAGTGCACCCTATGGGAGTGAAAGGGGAGGAATTGTCTAAAAAAGGAAGGCAGAGGATATTGTTAATGGGGTAATAAGATTTAAAATCTACATTATTCTCATCACTCTGCTTGGATGGATTACATGCTGTTCCAGTTTGTCTACTTACACTAGACTCGAAGACAAGGTCAGCTATCCCAAAAATAAGAGAACATAATATGGTAATCATCCTTAATTTCCTATCAACTTAATCAGAAGCCCTGTATAACTTATACTGTCTTATTATGACTGACCTTATTTGAATCTGGTTTGTTAGAGTGCTATCTTGTATTGACTGATTTTATTTAAATCTGTTATGATTGATAGCATCAAGTCTAAGAGTATAGGCAACTACACTGAAAATGACAAGATTCATTAAGATACTCACTCTGGTTTGATTATTGCCTGCTTTTGAAGTCTTATAATATCTCCAATGCTTTGTTTTTATTAATGTTATATACTGCTGAGACATCATGGTAACTGTTGTAGATCACCTTGTATTGTGATTTTATATGACTTTTTGCTTCATGCTTTTCTAGGAATTGTTTTGTCTTACTTTGTTTTGTTTTTCCTTCTAATACAGAAAGGATAGATATACATGTAGAAACTCATGCATGTGTAGAGCTTATAAACAATTTATGAGAACCAACTATATAATGCATGTTGAAATGAACAACTATTTTGAAGAAAGAGAGACAATAAAGTACCCAGTGCTGACTCTGTAATGTCATGATGTGAAATCCAGCAATACTATCATTCTTCATTCAAAGTGATTTTGGCTTGTTTTGTTTTGTTTTGTTTTGTTTAAGTTCAACACACATGAAGGTATGGACAGCTGTTTTGAATAGAATGAGAGACGCTATGACAGCCATTATTGGCTTCCCTATTGTCTGGTCTTGAAGACCTGAAACGCCCTCCTTGTCCTGCTTAGATCAGTTCCATACTATGTTGTTTCATGTGAATTCCCTGTATGTGACAATATGGACAACTATTTGGAAGAAAACAAGAGTCAATATGATAGAGAGTGAATATCTCCGATTGTCTAGTTTTGGAATTTATTTCCCTTACATTGCTTTCTTATGATTCGCTTTGTTCTGTTTTGTTGTGTTTAATTTTACCCTTTTGATATAATTGCATGTATGTTTGAGTGTGTAAGATGGATGACCATATTGCTGTGTTTGTCAGATTGTGGAGCAGAAGTGTTAACATTGTCACTGCCTGAATGTCTACTTTGCATGTTTTAATTTTGTAATTTGAACAACTATTTCCAAGATGTCAGCATGTAATTTGTCAAGTAATGATTTCTTAGTGGTTTTTTTTTGGTTCTTTTCCTTTTTTCCTTGAAATTCTGTATTGTTGTTCCCCTTTATTCTGTTTTGTTTGGTTTTATTTTCTCTTTAAATAAAATTTTAATAAAAGAAAAAAGACCTTATTTATAAGACCCAGTAGTTACACATCTAGTGCTCTAGATAAAGAATGCCCCTATCCAATAATATAATACCTAAAAATTGCTAAAATTTACTTAAGGCATATACAGCATACTTCTGGTTGCCTCACAGGTACTTACTCATTCAGTGTTTTTGTTTGTTTGCTTTGTTTTTTTGGTTTTGTTTATTAATACTATTATGGTTTATGTCAGTGGCCCCCAAGCCTCATGCAATTATGCATTTGTGGTTGGTTCACTGTCTAACACTTGGATTGGTGGTGTCAGTGCTACACCCACCTCGGGGTGGAGCCAGGATATGTTGTAAGGGCAGGAAGGTGTGTCTCTCCCTTGCTGGTTTGCACCTTGCTGTTCGCAGCAGCCATGAAGGGCTGCCCCACCATGCCACGCTGCCTTGGAGCCAACTAAACCTGGACTGAAACCTCAAGAACTGTAAGAAATAAACCTTTTCTTCCCTAACTTTGAGCATCAGGTATTTGTCTCAGTGATGAGTAAAAAATAACTAAGACAAGTATGTGTAGTGCATAATATTTTCATTCTTTGTGAGAAATTATTATATGCACATAACACATTTGTCATCCCTTTTTCTTCCTTCCCCTCTCCCTCCATCTATCTCTTGAGCTCCTTCCTTCTTTTTGTACCTATTTGCAGTACATAATGTTTACATTCCTTATGTGGAACTGGACTATGTATAAAACACATCTCTATTCATTTTTTTTCATCCTGTGTCCCTTCCCTCATTTACTTTCTCCATCTCTTGGTCCTCTTCCCTTTTAGAAATGATCTATTTCCCTACGTTTTTTAATGGAACTTCTATTTTGTTCTTTATTTTTACTCTGGATTTCTCATATTAGAGAAACCATGTGCTATGTAGGCTTATTTGTCTCATTTTTTTCACTTAACATTATGGTCTCAATGTGCACTCATTTTGCTAGAAATGACTCAAGTTTACCTATTCTTTATGGAAGAGTAATAATCCATTGTATGTAAATACATTTTAAAGTTTTCTTTATTAATTCATCTGTGGCTAGACATATGGACTTCTCCAAAGATTAACTATTATGAATTGTGCTGCTATATACATACATATCCATGTATCACTGTAATATCATATCTTCAACTTTTTCAGGAAGATACCTGGAAGAAAAATAGCTGAGTCATATGTAATTTCTAGTTTTAGTATTTTGAGAAATCTCTATATTGATTTCCATAGTGGTTGTACTTGTACCTATTGTAAAAGGTACAAGAGTGTAAAAAAGTGCATTCTTGCTTACGGGCTCTCCAGCATGTGTTATTATTTGATTTCACAATGATGGCCATTCTTTCTGGGGTAAGCTGGAATCTCAATGTTGTTTAGTTGCTGGTGACGTTGAGCACATCCTCATGTATTTTACAGGCCATTTGAACTTCTGTAAGGTGTCTATTCATTTCAATTTCCCATTTTTTGATTGCATCTTTTATGGGGGGAACTTAAAAAGAAATTTAAAAGGATATCAGAAAATGGAAAGGTACCCTTTGTTCCTGAATAGGCAGAATCAGTGTATTCAAATGGCTAGATCTCTAAAATTGATATGTACATTTAATGTAAATCCAGTCAAACCTCCAACAGCATTTTTCACAGACCTAAAAAAAAGAAATTCTAAAAATCATTTGAAACCAAGAGACCCAGAAGAGCAAAGACATATTGTGTAAAAAGAGAAAAGTAGGAGGCATCACAATTCTGGACTCGAGGTTATATTACAAAGCTACTGTAATTAAAAACCACATGATACTGGCATACAAACAGATGTAAGAATCAATGGAGCTGAATACCAGATGCAGAAACACCACCAAGTACATTAACTATTTGTCTTTGACAAAGGACCAAAACACACAGTGGAAGAACGATAGCTTTTTTAATAAATGGTATTGGGAAAACTGGATATCCATATGCAGGAGATTGAATCTAGGCCCATATTTTTGTATACTAAACTGAAATCAAAATGAATCAAAGAACTAAATGTTAAGCCAGAAACATTTAACTTACTGGAAGATAAAATAGGTAAAACTCTTAAAGTCACTGGTGTAGCAAGGACTTTCTAAACAGAATCTCATTTGCACAGGAAATAGTTGCAAGAATAAATAATAGGATCACATTATGAAAAACCTTCTGCACATCAAAAGAAATAACTAGCAAAATAGAAAGACAATATACAGAATGGGAAGCCATTTTTGCCAGTGATTCCTTGGACAGAGTGTTCATATCTAGAATACAAAAAGAACTCATTCATTCTTCATTACAATGGGTTCTATGATCAAACATTGCATAGGTGAGTCAATTAAGACATATTAACATTAAATAACTTGGACAGATTTACACTTCACATGAATAATAGAGTCAGGATTTGATTGTAGTTGGTCTAATCTCCGAACTCACTTTTTAACTGCACTTTACTGACTTTAAATTTTGGAGGAATCTGAATTAAATTCTTGTACTTTTGAATTCTCTATCAAGGAAAGTCTTGGGTAACACCAAGGGTGGTCAAAAGGCAGCATGAAATTCCTGTCTAAATGGCCAAGGGGTAAGAGCCTGAATCTTGCTTTTATCTAGTACTGAAAAATTCTGTTTGCTTTTCATTCATTCATCCATTCAACATATGCTTAGTGATATTCACTTTTTCCCAGGCTCTGAAGTAGGTAACAGAAACAAAAATGGATAAAACTCACTCAGTTCTTTTGCTCAAGGAACTCATTCTTATAGTGTAGAAATATTTTTAAAGATTAAAGTTTAGAAGAAGCTGTTGATTACTTCTTTGTCTAAGGGAATAAAGGAATATAATCTATAGGGATATAATGTTTTAGAAAGCTTTGAAGAATGCATTTGACATGTCTGGGCAAAAAAAAAATCAATTCAGAAAAAATAAAAGACAAATCCAGGTCCCAATACAAGAAAGCAGAAAATACATTTGGAGAAATAAAATAGAAGAACAAGATACATGGAGAGAGGGCAGTGGTTAGTGATCATGGAAGGCATGTTGGGGACCCAGCAAGGAGTTTGGACCTAAAACTACACACTGAGGGGTTGCTATGGTTTATATTCAAGGAGGTAATTTCTGCATTTTAGAAAAGCTATTCATAGAATAGAGATAGGAAATTGATTTTAAAAGTCCATTACAATGAGACAACACACTGAACTAGTTAGGGTGGGTAGAAGGAGAAAAGGGCAAGCACAGATGTGATAGATATGTGAGTTAAAATTTTGAAAACTAGATGAGAAACTAGAAATTGTGACTTGAGGACAGGAGGTAAACCAATATAAATCTGAGATTTCTTTCATTTATTACCTAGTGAATTGGAATGACATACATTGACATACAAGACAATTTGTACAAGTTGGAAGTAAGAACATGCATCAAAATCATGCGTAGTTGTCTTGATAGTGTTTTATGTTTTTCCATATGTAGATCCAAACTACATGACAGTGTCTTCATCTTGGTTAACAGATGATTCTCATCACTCGGATTTGGAGTATTGACCATAATTGAATAACAAAAGCACATATTATTACATCTCCTTATTTAGCCTTCTAGGGACACCAAGTTGCTTAAAGTAAGATCCAACTATACTACAAATGAGCCACATCTAAGAGATAACCTCAGTCTCACACTCCCAGGTATCTATGTCTATCTGCTCCCTAATAGGAGCAACTGGTTGGAAACCTTACTTGCCATCATTTCAACCTGATACAAAGCCTTCAGCTGCAGATGTACAGATTACTTTTTTCCCAAGGAGCACAGAAACTTGACTTTGTCCATCAACAACTGTGACCTAATAACCAAACAATTGAGGAAAAACAAAAACAAAAAAGGTGAAATCATTTTCACTGCAAATAATATATATAATCCTAAAGAACAAATGCAAGCAAATATCATTTGCCTTGCTTCCAATGATGTAATAACACTTTGGGAATCTTCTTGAATGTTCCTATTGTTTTTATTCTTAACAAAACAATCAAAACACCTATGTTCTATGTTTTGATCTTGAAGAAAATTGATATAGTAGGAGACATAATGCTTTCACATAGATATCTCATTGTGATAGGCAAAATTTTGATACATTTATTCAAATTGAATGTTTCCTGAAAACATTTTTATCTATTTTTGCTAATGAACCACTGTGCTTTTAACTGCATATAACTTTGTAGTACAATCATTGCTAGCTAGCTGACACAGAAATTATCTTTGTCAAACAATGTCACATGCTCTGATAAACCTTACACTGACTTGGTCACCTAATACACAATAAAAATACATACCTGTATATTTTTGTGAGCTTCCTATTGCTATTTCTGTTCCTGAAAGTATCCTGAGTTATCCAATAAATTGGCAACCCCACTAGCTCTGAAATAGTCCCCTGGGTAACTTGTATTAAATTAACACTGTTGGTAAAGGCTTTCAAGAAGACAAAAAAAAAAAAAAAGAAGATGATGATGATGGCTATGAACCTGTAGCTAGATAAACATATTCCTCAGACAATCTCGGGTTTAATATTAGTCCCCTAAAAACCTAGTAACCAAGAGCATAATTACTGACTGTCATTTCTCCCTATTGTCCAGGTAACTGGCTCCCAATATATGACCAATTTGAAACCTGGGAATCTTGGGAGAAAGCATCAGGTCTGCTTTTGGAAAATTGAATTCAAGGGCAGTCCTGCTCCCTGAACGCTCGTATTCTTCCTTTCCCTTTGTGCTATTTGTTCGTCCCTATTGTGCAGAGCTATCGTTTGTGCACACAGTCTGTGTTAGATTTTCTACCCGATTGAGCTTGAAAAACTAAAGCTTAAGTACTAAATGTTTCCCCAAGGCCTGAATGGACTTAAAAGGACATAGGTGCAAAGAGAAAAGAAAGGAAAATAGGGGGAGAAAACACGGCTTGTTAAGTTGTTGCAATAATCTCATGCTGAGAATAAAGACCTTCAGAGTTAAGAGAATGAAAAACACTCTTCTAAATAGATTGCTTGCTTTTGTTGCACAGGTGGCAAGGCCTGGAAATATAAGATACAGGAACAGCAGGGCAGCCTGCTAGCATTTCATTAAGCTTAGAGAATAACAGAATTGTGGAGTGATTTCTTCTCACTTTATAAGAGACACGGGCTTTTGGACAACATGGACGTCAGAGTGCTGGTTTGCTGATCTGTTTTCTACCAGGAAATACTCTAGGGAAAGGGTATTTTGTAGAGATTGGACCCTCTCCCCTTTCTATTAAAACAAAGTTCTTTCCTGTGGAGCATAAATTTGTGATCATCATTATTTTGAACTTTGTCCTTTAATTACTCACCCACCATCAACATAAAGTCAGAGCACCTTTAAGTAATACCATTTTTTAAAGAATGTTACCTTTAAACACTGCCAGTTAAAATTATGCAAGGTTAGTGCTCCACGCCTTTGGTCAATCCCCTGGATTCAGGTCCTAAATCACCCTTCTGAGTGAATGAACAGTAAAGCTAAATGAAAGATTAATTACTATTGGTGAACAGGAAGAATGAAGAAAAATTTAAATAAATACATAAATGTTGGTTGCTTTCATCTACCTCCAACAAAAAGTAAAAAATGAGTTAGCCAGTGCTCCTAAATTGTATTTTCCTACCCTATTTAAAGAGGTCTAGTAAAATCCTTAATCTCATGCACCACTGATTTTAATTTGGTGGTTATTCGCAATCATATTGAGTATTTGTGTTACTGTCTCATTTTATACCCAAAACAATTATTTCTTACTTTAGGAATTCACTCTAAATATGAGGGTGCCACTTGGGAAGGTACAGAAGCAATTTACAGCTAATATTTATTGAGGGCTTGGCTATATTCCAAATCCTCTGTGAAATGATTTTAATGCAGTATATTGTTTAATCCCACAACAGCTTTATAAAAGGACCTTTTTTGAAGTAGAAAACCAACACTGTGCAAAGGTAACCTGACCATCACCCTGTTTCAGGACTTACTGTACAATGTAACACTTTCTTCAAATTCTAAATAACCTTCTACATATCAGTACCTCATTAATACTTTTCCCTTATTTCAAAGTCATAAAGTGTTTGTGAAGAAAAAGTTCTTGCCCACCAAAAAAAGGGGGAAAAAAAGAGAAAAGAAACTAACATTTCCTGAATACTACAAGGAAATAGAAGTCTGTGACATGGGCTTCCTTTTCATTAACTCACCATAGCACTATAGAGAATGTCATCTCCACTTTAAAACTAAAAGAGCTAAAGCTTATAAGCTGCCTAAGTCCTCACGTTTCATATGAAACCCTAGTGGAAAACTCTCTAGTCCACTTTTCCCATTTACCTCGTTCTCTAAATAATCCAGTTCTACATGAGCTGTTGTGCTTTCTCCCCTCATGTCCTCTCCCTGCTGAAGAATCACTTTACTGTCAGGTACTAAGAGATATTTCCAGTAACTCATAGAGTCCAAGAGCTTCCTTCTTTGATTATGATTCATTCAGGTATTCATTCAGGAGTAATTATCAAGGATTTACCATCTGCCAGGTATAAAAGCATGAGAACCACTTATGTCATCACTTTAACTCTCAGGGAGACCTTAATTTTATTAACACAGAACAGAAGAAGCCTAGAGAGCTGATTACTTTGTCCTAGTGTCATATAACTAGTAACCTACCCCATCTATCATACTCCAGTGTTTCTTTTGGGAAAATGCCAGAATATATAGATATAGGTAGATATAGATTTAGTCATTATATATATACAACTCTATATAACTCTCTCTATATATATATAACAACAGAAAATCAAAGCCCTATGAAAAGCAATGTCTCCTTTTGGTAAGCTGTTATAGCACCATTTCAAGTGTGAGAGTAAAGTATTTCTCAGAGAAAATAAATGGGTCCCTTTAAAACAAGTAGTTTAAGATCTATTGAAAATGAAGGGACTGTTGTGCTTAAATTTCTGGTTAGTGGTTAAATTCATGTTCCTCAGTATTTTTGTCTCCCATTGTTCTTTAGGCTGTTTGAAAAATAATTCAAGAAAATACAAAATCAAAAAACAGTAAAACAATTTCAATTTTATACATTTCCAAAGAATTATTAATTATATGATCATAGTGCAATGAAAGTTTAGGTCAAATTAAACAGGATTGTGACTTAACATGTATACTCTGATATAACCATGTTCCATATAATTCCCCCTGAAAGAAATGTAATGCTCTAATTCGAGTCAGTATATCTGAAGTTAGCTTTACTTGGAGTCTCTACTTTCTATTCTTTCATTTAATTGCTCAAAATTAATAATTAAGCTTTCTATGCAAAACACAAATCGTCCTAAATATTTTCTTACACAAATCATTCCAAGTAAATCATAGCAATGGTTGCAATTCAATAAAAATATTATTAAAATTATTGAACTGCGTGCTTTAAATGAGTGAGTTTTATGATATGTAAATTAAATGTCAATAAACTGTAATTTCTGTTAAAAGCATAGAATGGAGGACTTTAGAAAGATATTATAACACAGTAGAAAAGACACAAGTTTTGGAATCAAATAAATTTTGCTTAAATTTCTTCATTTTGTGTTGTTGGAAAATTTAATCTATCTCAGTGAATCTTATGCTTCTCACAGGTAAAATGGGAAAAGCCATAGTATCATCACAGAATAATTATGAAGATAAAAGGAAGTAATACATTAATGAGTGCCTAGTAAAATATAAGAATAAAGTCCATTACTTATTGAGAGTGTTTTTTTAAGAGTTGATAATTCACTTTTTGTAATGGAACTGTAAAATGATGGAGTCCTCTCTCCATGGTTTTCAATGCCACTCTAAGCCATTAGCAGCCTTATTCTTCATTAATGCAATGTTTCTTGCTTCCTTTAAGTATTCCTGAGTCCCAAGACAATAGTTCATACATTTCTCCCTCTCTCATCCTTTCTGAGGAGACTCACAATGTCCATCTTGAGTGTTCCAGTCTTTTCTACGTAACTTCCTAAATCTGGGTCATAGAAATAGATCTATGTACCCCATCTTTTAAGAAACAGACCTGATTTCCAATATCCCTTACTCATTCCCCACAACCAAATATAGATATTGATTGAGTCAACTTGGGCTCTACATTTAACAAGGGTAGCTTCCTGTGGTTGCTGGATAAGACCTAGAGGTTTTACCAAAAACTATTCATATTGTTTCCTAGGAGCTCACCAGCTGATTCCGTTGCTCCTGTGACTCTACGACTTGCAGTTGACCATCTGAAAGTCAAGTCTTCCAAAAAGTTCTAAAAGAGAATTAAAGATCAAAGAAAAGACTAAAGTCAGTCTTATGACAGCATCATATGGATAGATTTATTCAATATTCATATTGCAAGTAGTTTATGATCCAAGAATTATGGCACAGTTGGAGAAAGCCCTTCAGATTAATAACATCCTTTCTGAAATTTTGGCTGAGCACAATTTGCTTATCTGACTTGGTCTTGAGTTGCTAGTTTCATAGTCAAGTAAGCGGTCCTGATGTTCAAAATGAAAAGATTTATTTGGGGAATATGGCTATTCTAGGATTAAACTATGCATACCACATGAAGAAACATCATTCCATTTTTCAACCTTTTTGAAAGCTGTTATAACCATTAGAGGAAAATGTTTCTCAGTCTCTGCCATTTGTAAGCAGTGAACATCTGCCTCTATAGAACAGGGGAAAATGTCCAGTGTTGAGAAGGCTGAGACAAATGGTGCAGCTAGCTTCTCATTTGTATATGTTTGAATAAACCTATGGATAATCAAGCAGGTAGGAAAATCATACACATATAGTGGTTAGAATACAATGTCAACTTGACTGACTTTGAGATTTACCTGGGAGACTGGTGGAGCACAATCCTGGGTGTGTTGGTGTGGTTCGTGATGGAATGGCCTTGGAGGCTATGGCTCACTCCCCTTCTCCCCTTCCTCTCTGCCACTGTTCCCCTGTTCTTTCCAGCTAAGCATCTTGAACTAAGCAGCTTCACTCCAGGAAGCCGTTCTGCCATGATGTTTCTGCAATGGGGAAGGCGGACTGTGGACTGAATCCCCTTAAAATGTAGACCAAATTAAATCTTTCCTCATTTAAGTTGGCATGCCAGGCACTGTACTCCAGCTGAAGAAAAGCCAACTGATACAACTGCATTATCTAATCCTGCACCATGATAAAATAATGATGACATTTACTCATTCAAATTTGTGACGCCAGCAACTTCTCACTACTTCTAATTGTCTTTTCCATGTGTTTAAGCCTTTCTGTCATTCGTATGTTTAAGTGTGCAAGATAGATAACCATATACTACTTTTTGTTAGTTTATCAAACAGAACAGTTTGTACTGTCATTGTTTGATTGTCTGTCCACTTTTTACGCTTTGATTTTGTAACTTGAACAACTACTTTTAAGATAACAATATATAATTTATTAACTAGTGATTTCTTACTGTTTTTTTGAAATTCTGTATTATTTCTACACTTTTTTGTTTTGCTTTTTTCTCTAAATAAAAAACGTCTTGTTATCATTGTACATAAGATTTTTATTCCCTAACTTTGATCTTTAAGATTTCTCTTTTCTCAAAAAATACTTTCTTTCATGTTGATCTCATGTATACCTTTAGATTTCACTAACACATGTTAGATAATAACAAATTTAGATGTTACATATCTAACCTTCTTTTTGAGTTCCTTATTCATTTAACCACCTGCTTAATAAGCATTTTTAGCCTAGTAATGCCAGATGTATCTCAAGTAGAATATGTCCTAAATTAAACTGATCATCTTCTCTCTTTTCTGAAACATGTTTTTCTTTCTGTAGTTTGCATTCAATCTCATTTTTCACATTGATAACTTCAAGGCCACCGTGGTTGTCTCTTGTCTCTTAATTGCATTCATTTAGTTACATTCATTTAATAACCATATCCTTCCAAATATACATATATCCACATTCTAATTTCATTGGGATCTATTTCTTTGTTCCTGGTACCCTACTTCCATTTCAGCCCAAGTTTGTCACCTTCCTCATAAATTATTTCAAATGTTCTTACCTAATAATGCTACATGCAACATTATTTACCTCTAGTCAGTCTCCTATCAATCTTTCTAAACATAGAAAAAATCTAGCTAATTCTCTGGCAGTAATAATTTATAATACAAAATACACTTTAAAAAGCTCTTCAGGTCATAGTTCGGGGGTGCGTTCGGTTAGCCACATAGGTACCAGAAGTTCAAAATGCCGTCCAGCCATGTGTAAGGCCCAGGTGCCATTCTCCAGAGGTGTTTCCCAGCTATCCATGTGGGTCCTGGTGGTTCCAAGCTCTTCCCAGCCAGGATCAAGGCTCCAGAGCCATACTCCAGGGGTGTGTCCCCTTCTAGCCACACAGCTCCTGGAGGATCTGAGCTCTCCCCAGCCCAGCATCCCAGAATAATCCTTCAGTGGATTGCCCAGGTAGCTGAACAGGTCCCAGAGATACTGAGCCCTGCTCAGCCCAAGCCCCAGAGCCATCCATCTGGCAGCAAACAGCCTAGCCAATGGGTTCTGGAGATTTCAAGCTCTGCCCATCCCAGTGCAAGGCCCTGGCACCATAGTTCAGGGGTGCACCCCAGCTAGCTGTGTGGGTACCAGAGATTCCAAGCTCTGCACAGCCCAGAATCCCAGCACAATTTATCTGGAGGATATCCAGTCAGGTGCACAGGTCCCAGAGCAAAATGATAAAGCAAAAGAGTAAGAGATAGTCTCAGATTTCCAGCCCACTAAGAACAAACCTAGGAGACACTAAAATGGAAGACACTAGAAACCACACAACTGAACTTTCTGAAATGATAGAAACTGAGGTAAAGAAACAACACCATGAAGCTACAGAGGAAATTAGATAAGAAATAATTTCTCAGGTAAAAAGGAAATGATAGACATTATGAAACAAATATTGAGTGTATCTAAAGAAGATGTAAATTAAAAAATAGAGGAACATAAGAAAATGATGGAAACTTTGAATAAATAATGTAAGGAAGAACTAGAATCCATTAAATAGAAACAAATAGATATTCAGAAAATTAAAAATTCCATTGAAAGCTGGCAAAAGTGCTTGAATGAAGCTGAAGATAGACTCAGACTTTAAAGACTAATGAAGGATGAAAGATAATGATCATGAAAGGAAAGATCTCTTAAAAATAACAAGAAACCAGGAAACAATAATTCAACAGCTGCAAGATGATGCAAAGAGAAACAATATAACACAAGTAGGTGTCAATTAAAAATCAGGAGTCAACACAAATGACAGACTATTTACAGAAATAATAGCACAAAAATTTCCAAACATGGGAAAAGAATCTGATACCCAGGTAAGTGAGGCACACAGAACCCCAATTAATCATACGCAAAATAAATCTTCACCCAGACATACAATAATTAAGATCCTAGATATCTAGCACAAGAAGAGAATACTAAAAGCTGTTAGAGAATAAAAAAAGATCACCTATGAAGGAAAACTATCAGAATAATGGCAACACTACTCAACACAAACCATCAAATCAAGAAGAGTTTGGAGTGAAATATTTCAAGTCCTGAAAGAAAACAACTTTCAACCCAGACTGATAAACCCTGCAAAACTATTTTTCAAAATCAATGGAGAAATAAGATACTTCCATGAAAAAGAACAACTGAAGAAACTCATGACCACCAAACCAACACTACTAAAAGTACTGAAAGATACTCTACAAAGAAATAAAGATGACTACATTCCAAGAACAACAGCAGAAGGAAATCACAAAGCAGGGCAAGCACTTAGACAGAGACAAAAAAGTAGAGAACCAACAACAGAAAGATAATGTGATAAAGATAAGTCAATACATATCAGTTATACCCATCAATGTAAATTGGTTCACCTCACCAATAAAAAGAAACAGACTGGCAGAGTGGATTTACAA
>PVJX010007150.1:0-72785 GCA_004027295.1 Dolichotis patagonum | reverse complement strand
TTTTTTGTACCAGGGATCGAACTCACGACCTCATACTTGCCAGGCAGACGCTTAGGCCACTGAGCTAAATCCCCAGCCCCTCTCCATCCATTTTGAAGGACAGTTTTGCAGGGTACATCAGTCTGGGTTGGAAGTGGTTTTCCTTTAGGATCTGAAATACTTCACTCCATGCTCTTCCTGACTTCATTGTTTGTGTTGAGAAGTCTGCTGTGATTCTGATAGGTTTTCCTTTATAGGTGATCTGTTTTTTCTCTCTAACAGCTTTTAGTATTCTGTTCTTATGGTGGATTTCTGGGATGGTGTTTATTATGTGTCTGAGTATAGTTTTATTTTGGTTATGGCTATTTGGAGTTCTATATGCTTCACTAATCCAAATGTCAGTTTCCATTCTCATGTTTGGGAAGTTTTCAGCTATTACTTCTGTAAATATCCTCTTGATATCATTTTGGCTGTTCCCTTCTTTTTCATTTATCCCTATTATTCTTATGTTATTTTTGTTTGCATCATCTTGCAGCTGTTGAATTATTATTTCCTGATTCTTTGTTATTTTTAAAAGATCTTCCCTTTCCTGTTCACTAGCTGTGATCTTATCTTCGAGGTCTGAAATTCTATCTTCACTTTCACTGAGGCAGTTTTTACAGCTTTCAATAGAATTTTGATTTCCTGTAAATCTCTTTGAATCTGCTTTATGTATTCTGTTTGTTTCTTGTAGTATTCATTCAGGGATTCTATCTGTTTGCTTTGTTCCTCTAATTTTTTAACTGTGTCTTCACTAGATGTGTTCACTATTTCTTTCACTACTTTTATCATTTCTTCTTTTACCTGGGCAATTATTTCTAATTTGAATTTCTCCATAGCTTCCCCTAGTTGCTTCTTTATTTCAGTTGGTATCATTTCAGTCATTTCAGGTGTATGGCTTCTTTTTTCTTCTATGTACATGGCTCCCAGGCTTTCTTGGGATGGGCTGGTGATTTGAGCCTGCCTTTTGGTCTTTCCTTTTGTCATTTTTCTTTACTTCCTTGGTTTGAGTGGTGTTCCAAAGCTTCCTCTGGGTGTGTGGTGAATCCCCTCCTGCACCCTCAGCTACTGGAGCAGTCTCAGCTCCTCTGCAGGTACTTGGCTCCCTAAATTGAGAAGCAGGATGTGGAGAACTGGGGCCAGTGAAACCCCCAGGGCACGGCACAATCCCCTGTCCTAGGGGTGTGGATATGAACTCAATCACTGGCAGTGCTGATCTTAAGCTCTCCCCAGGCCAGCCCAAATGAGCCTAGAGTCCTTGTGCAAGGTTTCTGCCTCCTGAACTGAAACAAGGCTGCTGAGCATGGTTGACTGAGGCCCTGCAATCTGCTGGACCCAGTCCAGCATCCCGGTAGCTCCCCAGAAACTCAAAAGCTGGGAGCGTAGGTCTCCAACTTTCCCCAGATCACCGGCACTCACCTCAGGCAATCTCGACACCTCTGCAGACTCTTGGCTCCCTTAATTGAGATGCAGAAGCTGGTCACGGAGAACTGGGGCTGGCAGAGCCCCCGGGGCACAATCCCCTGTCTGTACCTTCCTTTTAAAAATATAATACTCTACATAGTTTTGTAATGTTTTACATCTTTACAGTCATAAATATCTGTACCCCTCATTAAATATTTTTTATCGTTGAACACTTATGCTTTAATAAACTTTCATTTCGGATTATTTTTAACACTGTAGGTTGAACCTAGAGCCTTTTGCATGAGCTCTACAACTGAGCTACACCCCTTACCCTTTGAACAAAAATTTGACAAACAACCCTTAGGATTATCTTACTGTACGATGGTGAGTATTTCTTTTCTATTTAAATCTGTAGAAATGTAACTTCCAGTTAAGCAATATTTTAATTCCTTTGATCCACAGCACCAGTTTGACCTCTGGAGATGTATCTATTATGCTTCTACAAGCAGAGTTCAAGAAGTTTTCTTCAGCTTCTGAAACATTCCTCAGGACTTCTTATTTATAAATTTCTACAATTTTAAAATTGTAATTGTCCTTAGGCGCCTCATCACTGAGCACCTTCAACTCCTTTTTCTTTCAGAAACTCTCTCCTCTTCATTATCCAAACAAGGTACTTGCTTGGAACTTGTGATCCTCTATTTACCATTTCTTCAAAGATTTTAATTTCTTAATGGAAATTAAAGGGAATCACCAAGGTGTCATTGTCTTTAGCACCCTACCCCACTCCTCTTAATCACTATATTTATCTATCCATCTATCTATCTATTTGTCATCTGTCTATCTGATCTAGAACCATATGTTCCATCAGTACTTGATGCAGACTCCTCATGGTTTTATATTTTTCCTCAGATCAAGTCACCAAATTTTAAATGCTTGTGAGATGTCTTTTAGGGGATCCCACAGGTCCCTTAGATACTTATCATACCCCAAACCTGAGCTTAACATCCTTCCTGCCATATCTGTGCCTCACCCTGTCCCCCTCATCTGATCCTAGGCGCATCTGTCTGCAAGGCACCCAGGCTCAGCAGCTGTGAGGCATCTTCACTTACCCACGTCCTCTCAGTTATGCCCTGTACATTAATTCCTTTCTTTCCAACCTCCTTGCCACTGGCCTAATTTGGGCTCCTGTTGCCTTTCCCTGATGATGCCCACAACAGAAGTGTTTGTGATTTCTCCCATTATAATTAATTTCACACGTGGCCACCAAATTTCTACAACACAGCTCTACACTGTTAACTTTTTTTTCTTACACTGATGAGATTCAGCAAAGTTTCATAAATAAACTGTGACTTGATTTTTCACCTGGAAAACAGAGATAATAGTGATAACTGGTCTGGAGATTTGTTAGAATAGAATGAGGTAACCTAAGCACACAATAAGCACTCAGTAAGCATCACTACTAGTCATTATTTCCGGTCAAGTTCACACTCCTTAGCAGGAGATTTGAAGCTCTCTAGGGGCCATGTTTCTACCTTTCTAGCCTCATGCCCTCCCCTATGGGCAGCCTGCACTGTACCGTTCTGCCGCCCAGTAGGGCTTTCATCCAGGGACTCCTTGTCCACTTGAAGTGGGTTTGTTAACAATATAGGAATCCAAGCAGCCAAATTGATAAATTTGGAATTTTATTAGCTGAGCTCAGAGACTGCCCATAGATCCCTGTTTCAGAGTGAAAATGAGTGGCCCTGAACTGCAAAGTTACAGAGCTTTTAAAACAGAAAACCACAAAAAGACATCTTGTTGGAAACAATTTAGCTAGAATCTCACATTAATTTTTGGTTGATACCTGTATCCTGCTTCTTTGTTGAGAAGGTTAAGTTTTCTCTTGTGGGTGCAGCTCATTCTGCTTTTCTCATAGGACTTGTACCCCGAGTAATTTTTCACTCTTCTGGGTCAAACACAGGGCACAAGATGGTGTTAGTTATGCCAAACTACAACACACTATGCCTCTCTGTGCTTGCCCTATGCATTTCCTTCAGGTTCTATTCAAAACATTATACCCCAGTATGTGGTAGTCCAACTTCTGAGAAGAAAAACGTTAAAAGTGCTACAGTCAGCCAGGTGTGGTGATGCATGCTTGTAATCCCAGTATTTGGAAGGCTGAGGAAAGAAAACCGCCATGAGTTCAGGGCCAGCCTGAGTTACATAGTTAGCTCAAGGCAAGCCTGCACTACAAAGCAAGAGCATGTCTCAAAAAACCAAATACAAACAAATAAAAAAAGTGCATGCAGTCAAGTATTTAGAATGCTGACTTCACCTATTTTGTTCACACCTTTTGTTGTGTTTTTAACACTTGGCATCTTGCCTGGAATATAATAGATGCTCATTAAATATCTGTTGACTGAATGCATGAATTTGAGAGACACAGTCCAGATTGTGAATGTTCTGAGACAGTATAAAAACACAAGTTTTAACCACAGTAAGATAAAGAAGAGATGATCATGCTCTGTGAGGTTTGCCACAAAAGGAGAGTCGCAGTTCTTCCCTTATCCTCAGCACAAGTTTCCCACTCTAGGCCTCATCCTGAGGAAGATTCCTCCAGAACTTTTGGCTGCAAGGAAAAGAAACCCAGACATTATGAACTTGGACCTCTTGTCCAATAATTGGCTAAACCCTTTGATAGGAAGGACCATAAATTCAGTTTCCAGTATGTTTTTATAAGGTGCTTGAACTTGAATCAAATATTCTTTCTTCTGGGAAGGTCTCTTTAAAGACGCCTTGTAAGTTTGAAGATAAAGCAAAGACTTAAAGAGCAATTAAGATCTCAAGTGTTTACATAACAATATGAGTGTTTTCTCTCTAAGAGGCTATCTGTTGATTAATTTATTTTAGGGAAATGTTTCTTTCCTACATGTGTGTTTAGGCCACTCTGTCCCTGAAGATTAAGGCTCCTTCTCTGGAATATGTGTGCCTTTTGGAGTTTCAGTCTACAAGGAATCCCCAGACTTTAGGAAAGGTACTCCTGATTAATAAGTACACAGTGCTGGATTGACCTGGTAGGGCTCTAGGCAAGGCCAGACCCTGGGAGTTTTGGAGCGGACATTTGATGAGAGGCAGCAAGGGCTGCAAGGGCGGGATTTAGTGGGTGAGTGAGGTTTGGGCTACAGCTGGGAGGCAGTTTTTCCCTCTTAAAGTTATGGAGGCTGTATCGAAGAAAGAGGGAAAGTGAATGCTTGCCACTACATGGATGTGAGTATCAGCCTGCAAAGACTTCAGTCATATAAAGAGAAATCGAGCCCTTTGGCAGAGCTCAATATCAGGACATTTCAGCTCAATATCAGGAGTAGGCCCACTCCTGCCTTACCTGATGTTCAACAGACCTGCTCTCCTGCTCATTTACCTGCTACCCACTCACAAAATTCATTTGTTCATCTCTTTATTTGAACAGCTTTGCATTACTCAATATACATATTTATTACTTTTCTTTAGCTGCTAAATAATTTGGCTAAGATTATCTGAAGGTTTTCTTTTGTGGGAATAATCATTTGAATATAATGTCAAATGTATTTCTAATAATGTGGTAGACCAGATTTTCAGTGAGCCTTCCTAGAACAGACCATCTAAGAATCCTTTCTTCTTTCTCTTCTTCCTCTTCTTCTCCTTCCTCTTCTTCTTGTTGTTCTTCTTCCCCTTACTCCTTTTCTTTTTCCTCCTCCTCCTCCTCTTCTTCTTCTTTCAAAGAAAAAGCAGCTATATTTATTGAAGTTAATGGAGGAAGGTGCCCTCAAAGCAAGCAGGTTTGTGTAAGTAGAACAAAAAATGGCACAAGCAGAGAAAGAAGTGGCACAGAGCAGTGGGAGGAAAAGGAATAAGATGGACTTTCGTATTTGGAAATGTTCACCCAAATGGGTGCCTCTCATCAGGTCATTCAGGATATAATTGACCACATTATTGACAGGATGCTGAGTCATCTCAATTGTACCTACTATGCATGATTTTTTTCCCATAATTCATTCATGAGTTCTAATTATGTACATGGTGTTCAGTCAGTATGTATGAACTGTTCATGAATTTCAAGTGAGGAAAGGTGAGGGATTTTCTTAGTTTTCACTATTCTTACTTTTGTCTCCTTTAGGTCAGTGGAGAGGTGTTGTCTGGGGCACTGACCAAGTTCAGGTGAATTGAGGGGGAGTGGTCCCACAGCCTTAATTGTGCTGTCTATAACATTTACCTTCTGAGGCCCCTGAAAATCTTTAAGGGGTGAACAGGGAGAATATCCATCTTCCATAGCTACTTCCAGTTGAATACATCCATTGGCCTTACCTATGCGGGCACCTAGGAACTCTTACCCTGCTTGATCTTAGGGGCTAAGGGAACCATTCTCCTCAGATGATTTCTTGATGAACCATAGATGTGGAGGCAGGTTTTGGTCCTGGGCTTGGACCATCACTGGCAGTTTAATGGTTATCTGCCTTAGCAGGTTGATTGGCAGAAAGAAAAAAAAAAAAAAGAACTTGAGGCCATCCACTGGTTCATAGATGTATAAGATCTGTGATCTCTCTTCTTTGTTTTCTGGTGTTTCAGGCGACTTGGGTTCCATCCAGAGCTGAGGTCACCATGGTCTCTGTGCCTCTTTGGACCTCCTGGCTGGCTTGCTACAATGAGACGGTGAGTGATGGGCTCCTGGGAGAGAGATTCTAGATTCAACATTAGCCAAGTAGTTGCATGGCCAGTGAGTACAGAAGGCTCTTGCTTACATTTTTCACTGTAAATTTGTTCTATCTCTGAATCTCTTCTCACACCAATAAATGCTCCAAAATGACTTTCAGTGGGTCCAAATGGCCACAAATGGTGAAGGTGCTTGCCTTATTCCAAGTGGGACTGATAACTACCATTCTATTTTACTTTAACATTTATTATAAACATTTCCAACATATATAAAAGCAGTCAAATTAGTATAAAGAACACCCATAGATTTTATAATTAGTAAAATTTTCTTATTTTGCTTCAATCCTTTACCCCTGGAGGTTTTTTTTTTAACCAGGAATCAAACTCAGTATGTTATGTTTGCCAGGCAGACAATGTGCCACTGAGCTATATCCACATCCCTTTCTGAAGTATTTTAAAGCAAATTAAATTCATCATGTTTTATTCCTAAACATCTCAGTATGAATCTGAGTAATTTCTAAAAAACACTTTTCTTTACATGGAATTTCAAACACATTTTAGAGAGAAAGGCATAACAAACTTCACATGTTTTACTACTGTTTCAATTATTAACCTTTTGCCGATTAAAAAAAAAAACTCTTTTTGAATGAGGGTTGAACTGGCACAAAAATAAGAAAATCCTGAATTGTCCAAAGATTAAACGGAGATAAAGAAGTGAGTTCTGAAGCTAGAGTTTGTTTTGAGACAAATCTCAATTCATTGGTGGCCCAGAGTTTGGGCTTTAAAGGGACAAGTGACAAGGACAACAGACAAAAGCTTGGGACTCATTCAGATCAGTGTTCCCTGAAAGGTGACATCTTTACAGAATGAACAAAAAATTTTCCACCTCCACAGAGGGAGATGGTGGGCATATATACTAGCCTATCTTTGCTCTGTGTGAAAAGGTGGAAGCCTGTTTCCTAAGAGTTCCTAATCACAGGCCCATGCTCACTTCGGTTGGGGACCAAAGAGCTTAAAAGGCTCTAAAAGACTTAAGCTGAAAATGTTGTATGCCTCAGGAGAACAAATAATGTAGAGATATACATTTGAGTATGTATATGTATATGTATATGTATATAAAAATAGTTAAGATAGTTATACTACTGACTTCTCTGAGTTCACTGAAGAGAAAGATTTATGCTCATATTGTTCAGAAAATTGAATGCAGTTGTCTTCTTATACTCTGAGTGAATGATTTGAGGATGACAATGTACAATGCATTGTACATTGCCCTCTGATTGACGTGTTTTGAGACCTTGTCGTAGGGTTTTTTTTTTCCTTTTCCTCCTCTGCCTCTTCTTCTTCCTATTCTTTTCCTTCTTCCTTTTACCCTTGAAATACATTTGAAAGTCAAATTTCAAATGATTCTCACAGGTAAAGTTTTAAGAAAGATAAACTTATGGAAAAAAATCACAAAACACACAGAAAAGCAATCATGACCGGCAGAAACTTCAAACTATACAATCAAATTTGCAACACCACATATATTAGAATCATCAGGGATAGGGCTAATGTCAGTGGTAGAGCACTTGCCTACTAGGTGAGAGGCCCTGATTTTGATCCTCAGTGGGAGTATTATGTATGTGTCTGTCAGATACAGAATATAAAATACTTATATTTAACAGGTCAGCAAATAAGAGAGGAGATTAAGAAGAAACTAAAAAACACCTAACATAAAAATGTAAAATGATATGACTCTGGGAAATTATTTGGAATTTAATTTTTTTTTTTGTCTTTTTGAGACAGGGTCTCACTATGCTTGCTGGACTTCCACTCACTTTGTAGCCCAGGCTGTCCTTGAACTCACAGTGATCCTCCTGCCTCAGCCTCCCAAGTGCTGGGATTACTGGCGTGAGCCACCAAGTCTGGCTATTGGCATTTTAAATAAAATTAAACCTTTACCCATTCACCCATTCCACTCCTAAGTATTTACCCAAGAGAAAAGAATGCATGTGCCCACAGAAAGGATTTATTTATAATGCTAAAAACTTGAAATAATCCACATGCCCTGTCTTAGTTCCTTTTCTCTCATTGCTGAGATTCACACATTAATAGAGGAGAGATTTATTTAGCTCACAGTTTTCAGAGGTTTCAGTCCATAATCCACTGACAGGGTTGCACGTGGCAGAGGGGCAACTGTTCATTGCAGCAGAAGACACCAAAATAACAGGGAAGGCAAGACTCTTTCTTTCCCTTAGCTGTATGCAGGCTTCTTGCCCTTGGGCAGGTGTAGCACTCACACGGTTATTCCCAGCACTGAACCAAGAATCAATCTCAATCTCGGCTGGGGATATAGCTCAGCAGCACAGCGCCTGCCTGGCAAGCATGAGGTCCTGAGTTCAATTCCTGGTACTCACCTCCTCCACACCAGGAAAAAAAAAAACCTAAATTTAGCCACTGAAATGCCCAGCCCTCATGACTGCATGAGGCTTTGGAGGGTATCACAAACCATAACATGTCCATAAACAGTGGGATAAATAAATTTTTAGGTTTGTACAATGGAATTCAGTTAAAAAAAAAAACAGATCCACCACTGGGTAAAAGAAGGCAGAGTCCCTCACCACAAAACACATGCCATTAGATTTCTGTTTATACAATACTGCAGAGCAGGCAAAATCAGTCTATGTTGATATGAGTCAGAAAAGTGGTTACTTCTGGGAGAATATTGACTGGAAGATGGCACAGTGGAACTTCCCAAGGTCCTGGAAATCTTCCACATTTTAATCTTGGTAGTACTTACACATATATACACATAGGTGAAAGTGTGTCAAGATAGACAATAGCCAGGCATGATGGTGCACACATGTAATCCCAGCATTCTAGGAGGCTGAGACAGTGAGTTGCAAGTTTGAGCCAGGCCTGAGAAACTTTATGAGACATTGTCTAAAAAAAACAAACAAACAAACCCCAAATAAATAAATAAAAAGAGGGGGACTGGGGAATGTAGCCCAATGTGAAGGCCCTGTAATACATTGTAACACACATACACACACAGAAATATACAGTTAAAATTCATGTATATTATGGTATATAAATTAAATATCAGTATAACCAAAGAGGACATTACTGATTTGGAAAAGTAACAACAGAGAATAAAAATTCTAGTCACTGAAATTAGAAATTCAGTTTATAAGAATTTAACATATTACACATAGCAAAGAGAAAATACATGAACTAAAAATAAGAAGAGTTGAAGAGAGGCAAAGCTATAAAATAGATTGATGGACTAACAGATAGAAAAATGGCTGAGGATTATCATATCCAACAGGGGTTCTAGATGTAGCGAAGCCCAGCACAAACTTTGTTTGACAAGTTTATGGCCATGAAGTTTTTTAAAACTGATGGATGACATTGATCCTTGGGATAGGGAAACTTGATGGATTCCAACAAGATAAATAAATTTACACATAAACAATGCAATTGCAGAGTATTTGAGGAAAAGAGATCTTAAAAGTAGCAGAGAGGAAAGATGGATTATTAGAAAGTGGTGACATTGGACTGACAACTGACTCTCGCCTGTGAATGCCAAGACCGAGGCAGATATATCTTCAAAGCACTGAGAAAATAAGTTACAAACTAGAGTTGTATTTTTAGCAAAAACTGTCTTTCAAGGATTCGAGTGAAATAGAGACATTTTCAGACAACTCAAAAATGAGAATTTCTACCAACCAATTATCACCAAAGGAATCAGGCAGGACAATTTTGTAGAAGAAAAGTCTGAACCGGAAAGATGAATGATGAGTAAAATTAATCTATACAAATACTGACCACATAAAATGGTAACTTTTGTTGAATAATTTTTGGTACTAAACTATGTGGAAAGTAAGTATCCCAGGAGTTGGAGTGTAGTGGACATCAAAGTTAATGCATGCTTTTGCAAGGGAGGGTAAAGATAGATTAGATTTGAGATAATGCAGTACACCTGATAAGATGTTTATAGCCACCTTCAAAATAATATGAATGGAATTACTTCCAAATGAGTGACAAAATAGAATTTAAAAAATTAGGATGAAAGGTTGTTAAATAACAATAAAACAATTTCCAGTAGATTATAATTGTGCACACATGTGATCCTAGTGCTCTGGGAGGATGAAGCAGGAGAAACGCAAGTTCAAACCCGGTCTGGGGACTTAGCAAGACCTTGTTTAAAAAAAATAAGAAAAAGGTTGGAAATGTAGCTCCATGCAAAGACACTAGGTTCAATCCCCAGTGTGGTGGATTAAAAACTGGTGGTCAATTGAAATACCAGATGAACTGAATCAGCATGGTGCTGAGTGTTAATGGTCCACCTGAGGAAAGTTTCCAGCATAAAATGGAGACCTGGAGAGGAAGAGTATCGTTGGTTCTCTGTGTTGTTGCTATTTGTTCTCCTGTTGCTGTGGGTTCTCCTGGAGGAGCTTGCTAAACTTCTTTCCTGATATGAACTTGACTGTTCTCATCCTCGGAAGAGCTTGGGACCTTATTGTCACTGAGGATGGCTGAGGGGGAGCCCTTATTTTGAGTGTCACTTTCTGGCTTCAGTGCAGAACCCTCAGCCTCCTGGCACAGGTCCTTCATCCACTGGTATAGACTTTCTGGCTTCCACTGCTGACCTTTGGGCCTTCCTAGTGCAGATCCAGGAAACAGACCTGTGTGAGTCATTGTTGTGGGCTCTAGGCTTCCAGGTGGAAAAGTGGGAGGCACTGTCATGGGCTCTAGGTCTTCAGCAGAACTCATGCAGGATATTGTCGTGGGATTCAGGCCTTTGGCTGAATTTTCTAGGTCTTTAGTGCGCCGACAGATTTCTTTGTATTTGACTCTTTGGGTAACCATTATAAATAATACTATAAATTTTGTGTCATGTATTGTCTTGTTCTCCTTGCAAATTCCTGACTACAACACCCAGTACTGCTGGAGAAAAATTTCTAATAAAGCTATAATCAGTGGAAAGCCATAGTTTCTAGACCATAGCAGGAGTATGCCACCAGACTGAAGCAGCCCTGCTTTGGGACATTAATCTGGTTAGAAAATAACTGAGAAAACATGGAAAGCGTCTTAACAAGAAGTGTTAGAGAATCTGTCATTGGCATTCTCTTCTTGTAGATGGAACACAATCACTGAGCAATTCTAAATAAATACTTAAATCACAGGAATCTAAAAATTGATGTCAAAACAAAAGTTTGAGTTTCTATGTCTCGCAAAAAATTTTCAAGAGTTTACCATCAAATTATGATGCCAGTAGTAGTGGTAGTGAGTAATTAAATATTTCATCATGAAGAGTAAATCAGGGTTGACACAAGGGTGGGTACATAGAGTAACATGTTTCAAAACAAGATTCTGCATATGGATTGAAATTTGAAAGGAAGTAATTGCTCATCATCCCCAAACTACCTTTAAAGCATAAAGGATTTAAGGCAAATTTTAAACATTTAAAGATTTTAGTGATTGCATTTTTCATAAATGAGGCAAAACATCATAAAGGATATGTAATTCTGTCACCCATTCTACTTGTTCTCCTAAAACCATTCAGGAATGAAAGGGCAAACTTAGAAAGATTCCTGGAAGTTTTCAGAACACCTGAAAACATTATAAATGCACTTATAATTGGTGTACTTTTGTAATCATATACTTTTTGGTGAAATCGTCTTCTGTAAGCTATTATCTGATTAACTGACACTTAAACAAGAAAAATAGGATGCATCTGAAATTGAAAATATTTTATTTCTGGGAAACCTGTGTCTATCACAGGCATATGGAATCTAATTTGTGAGCAAAGGTAAATATTTTGAGTTCAGAATAGAAAAGAAACAAAGAGAACTTACAACTAATTTAAGTTGATTTTTACAAATTGTGAAACTCGGGCAAGTTGTTTCTCCTATTTGTGCCAGCTTCTTTATCCGAAAAATAGGAATACATCATGGAAACTGCATTCCAGTTGGTTGGGAGAATTCAATGACTATATATATTTAAAGCACAACACTAAGACCTGGCATATAGCAAGCATTTAGAATTATTAACTAGAATTATTAATGAAAAGGTAGAAATGGACATTGTTTCCAGAGATTACTTGTGAGATACAATGATACACCAATGGCGTCATGATGCCTAGCTCCTAACCTGTAAAAGGTCCTCGCAGAAAAATGTCTGAGGCTGTCTTAATTAAGCCAGCATCCATGGGTGCCATCGGTATGGATAAGATCCCTGGGAGGCTCTTTTTCCTGATTACGTTGGAAGCTGATTTTAATAAATTGCATGGTTCTGTCTACACTGGAGTGGCTTACACAAGTGGAAGATTTAGTGGTGTTGCTACAGTGATTATGGAGTTTGAGCCAAGAGCTGTATACACACATTGTCATGCATGTCTTGGGATTTAATGGTGTTGAGATTTGTCATGATATGAAAGAACTCTGAAGTGATCTCAGTACTGTCAATTCTTTGTATGATACTATTCATGTATCTCTGAAAATCTGGCAAATTTTCAAAACAAATTTTTAAGCAGAGTGAAGGCATAACATAGAGGAAGCTCTGAGGTTGTTAAAAGCATGTTGGATTATTGGTGGTTATTGAGGAGCTTCTGCAGGTTATTCAAACATAGGAAATTGTATTAAGCTATTGAAATGCACAGGTTGGCGCAGTAGGGCTTGGCTGACTTTGGTTTCCAAATGTGAATTCACCTTTTGTTTACAAATTGTTAACAAATTTTAAACAGTGGTCTAAGAACTACAAGCATTAGTTTTTCCTAAAGAGCTTCTAGTTAAACCTATAAACATTTTTCTCTTTGCCATCAAAGATTGAAGCAATATTTCATAGCTTGTCATCTCAGAAGTGACAAATATTTTAAAACCATTTGGGACAGAACAGAGAAATTATGCCAGTGAGTAATCCCCAAAGGTTTAAAAATGGGAAAAAATTTTAAAGAAGAAAAAATGTTCATGGTAATTCAGATAGTACATTTTTCTCTGCTACATCAGAAAAGCAATTTAGAAAAATGTTTATTTTTAATGAATAATGGCCATATTGCAAAACTTATTATTTTCAAAACCAGTAACAGGAAAATGAAAGCAATTTCAGAGCTACTTAGTCAGTATAGTAAATGAAAAAATAGTTAAATATGTAAGAATTTTCAGTACCTGTCTTTTCTTTTGCTGAGACAAAATACTCAACACCTAAAGTTGAAGGAGGGAAGGCTTATTTCAGCTCACATTCTGTAGAGGTTTCAGTCCATACTCAGTTGGCTCCAAAACAAGGTGGTGTGGCAAAGGAGAAAATTCACAGCAGGCAGAAGCGGGAAGGCAGCAAGCAGTGAAGTAGCAAGTGACAGCAGTGACCCTCTGTCTGTGCCTTATATTCTAACCAGGCTTCTCACCCTTAGAGCAAGTAGCACTCATACCCAGGGTGGGCCTTGCCATTATCCAGTCCCAGAACTATGTCAAATCAATCAGTGGACTAATTTAGTAATCACACACCCTTGATCTGAGTATCACACACTTAATCCCAGTGTCATACTCTCTAGACTCAGCCACCTCTCAAAAGCCCACCTATGACCATCATTCCCCTAAGCAGTACCCTTTGGGGTCTTGGACTACCCCTTACACTTGCATTTGCATAGCTCAGGAAAGGCATGAACCAGGGACAAAGGACTCCCCAGGACCAAGAACAAGATGGCTACTGCCTTTGATTCTCATACCAGCAATTTGGGGACCTTCCCCCCTTTTTACTTCACTTAGCACCTGCCCAGAGAGAAAGAGTCAGAAGAGGATCCTTTCTCCCACATCTATGGATGGATTTCCAATACCGCCTTCCTTCTCATATTTAGGGAGCCTCTGGTTTCAGCCATTCTCTCACCTTTGGCCTCCCCAGAGGCACAGAGATGTTCTCTGCAGCCTCAGCCCACTCAGTCATCCCAACCCAGCCCTGTTTCTTCCTCTCTCGCAACACCAGCCCGCCCATCTCCAGCACCTTGATTTCAACCATGCTCTAACGAGCACCTTAGCACTCAGTTGGCTGGGCAAACCCAGGAGTCTAGTAAGGCAGAGCAGGCAAGCCTCTTGTTATCCTAATGAGCCAGCTGGCAGTCCTCCCAGAGACCCTCCACCTCTCCAGGGACTGATCACAGATTTTTGCATCCTCATCTGCACCATCACTCTGCCCTTCATTTCTCACCCTGCTATCACCTGCAGCTCAGGTCTCAATCTTGCTTCTGCTCTCTGTTCTCTGGAGCCTGACTCCAGGCCCTGGTCTGCTGCCACATTCTTTTTTTTTGTTTGTTTGTTTTTTTGAGATGGTGTCTATGTAATTCAGACTGGCCTTATACTCTCTAGGTAGCCCAGGCTAGCTTCAAACTCATGGCCATTTCCTGCCTCAGCCTCCTGAGTACTGGATTTATAGGCATGTGCCACCAATGTCTGGTCCCATTCTTAGTCTTGACACTGGGGTTGTCTAGATATAAGTGACAAAGAATGCCAGTAGGCGTGAAGCCAAGCTTTCTCATGCTGCAGTGGAAATCTCGCCTCTGTTCCTTCAGCTCCATTTGTTCTTCCACTGGAAAGCCATCCCTGCTGTTAAGTCTAATTCGCCAGGATCAGTCAGTCCTCACTGGAGAGTCTGAAGTTGACAAGTGACTCTATTGTATGTGTTCACCTTTGATGTCTCTGTAAGACCCTTATAAATATACTGGATGGTGTCATTGCATGATATTCTTGCTTAACATCCCAAAGATACATACCAAGTGCCTACTCTGTGCTAAGCATTGTGCTTGGTGCTGAGGACAGAACTGGGAGCAGGACACATAAATGGTTGCTTCCTCATGGAACTCAGCTTATTGGCTGGACTAGAACAAGCTGCTGTATACTGAAATTGTAGTGTGAATGGTATAGAATTGGGGCAGCAGGTGTTAGGGTGCACATGATAGGACAGTATCAAAGAAGCCAGCCATTTCTCGTTTCCCATCAGAAGAATCTCTGGCCAACCAGTGATATTCTGTACCGTGTCTACTATCCCATCTCTCTGTAGTGGATACATGGTCCATGGAGGCCAATCTGTGGCCTGGTCAATGACCTAGCAAGTGGTTCCAAAAGGATTCTCATGCTCAGAAATGAGAACTATAAAAGACACAGGGAATGGCCACATGGGTGCCAAAGTCTCAGGGGACGGGGAAGTGTGAGCAGATAAAAAATCCTGGAAGACAGAGAGGGGAGAATGGAGCCCTGAGAGCAGAGGTCTAGGCTCCAGCTTACCAGCCATCCAGACATCAAACCACACAGCCACACATGAATGAGACCCCACAAAAACAGGCCCGTAGGCAGGCCAGGTGTGAGCAGGAATGGGCTGGTCCAGTGATGGTGAATCTTTTACAGCTTTCAATGACACAAGCTGCCCACTGAAGCATTTGTGCCATAGGTTCACCACCACTGGGTTAGGCAAAGAAGGGGCTGAAGATGTGAAGGATGAGGAGCCACAGAAAAGGAGAGTGAATGAGTTTCCTGGAGGGGACAGTGTTTGTCACGGTATGAGTGACACATGGGCTACCCAATTGTTATAATCACATCTACCACAACTGGGGGCAAAATGGTAGAAATTTAATAGAAATTTAAAACAGCAGAACATTTGCTTGAGCAGGATAAATATATTTGCCTACCTTTCTTCCTTTTTTCTCTCCTTCCCTTTCTTTCTGGCTTCCCCTTCTTGTCTTCCTTCCTCCCTTCTTTCTTCCCTTCCTACCTCCCCCATTCCCTTTCCAGATTACACTATCTTCTCATTACCAAGGTAATACACACTCACCACGGAAAAACTGCAAGACACAGAAATGCAAAATGAGTTCAGTAAAAATTCTTCAAAACCCTACCACCCAGATAGCATTTAAAAATCTCACTGTTACTAATATTACTAATAGCTGACACTTACTGAGCTCTTTGTAGATATAAGACACTATTCCAAGACTTTCCATGCATTGTTTTATTGAATCCTTATGACCCTATGAGATAGGTACTCTTTTGAACTTGACCTAACAGATGAGGATATTGTTTAAGCACGTCGTAAAATTGGGACTTGAATCCAGACAGGCTGACTCTAGCATTAAAATTTTGGTGTATACATTTGTGGTCTTTTTAAAAAAAAAAATCATAAACTAGCATGGGCCCCTTTTCTGTTTCTTTGTACAAAATTTATGTTTTTAAAATTTCAAGTAATGTCTGGTCATACTTTATATTATTCAAGTACTATATTGGGACTACAGAAACAAAAAAGCAGCTGATTTTAAAGAGGAAAACAAAAATCCTTTGTAATCCTACCACCCAAGAACCCACTGGATTTTTAGGCATTACTCCTTCATTGCTGGAATTGATGACGATGAGGAATCCAGAGACAGTTCTTTACCCAGGGAGCTGGAACTCACAGGATCATGCAGCAGTTAGGGGTACGCTGCAGGATGCTGTGATTGCATAGTCTTTATGCAACAGAAAGAGAAGTGGGCTGCGGGAGTGGTGGTGTCAACAAACTTGGACTCTCCTCCTGAGATGCCTGAGCAGGGGGAAATCACTTCCTGTCTGGGCCTCAGTTTCCTCATCTGTGAATGAGGCCACTGCAATCTCAGAATGAATGGGTGTCAATGAAGCTTTGTGTCTAGGTTATCTGCCACATTTTGGACAGTTCCTGACGTAGTTCCCACCCAGCTCTGGCATGAGAAACAAGAGGCCGGTAATATGAAAGCGCTGAGGTCAGGGAACACCAAAGGCTTAAGGACCCCCGAAAGAGGATGTGAGCTCTATTTTCCTGGAGGGCTGGGCCAGCCAAGCTGATTAGGGGCCCCTGAGCAGCTGTGGGCTGAGGGAGGCCGCTGGGAGTGAGGGGATTCAAATGGCTCTTTCCCACCCTCTCCCCCACCAGCCTACTCTGTATAAAAATTCCAAACTCCCAATCAAACCCCCTTCTCTTTTCTCCTTTCATTCACCTGCCCATCTTCCTCTCCTCTTCTCTCCTTTTCTATCCAAACTCATAATTAATCGCTCAAGGCAAAAGTAATGAATGTTAATTGGCCATCTGTAGGAAGACTAATTAAAATCTACCACGCTGGGGTTTCAAACATACCTATAGCAACGGAGTGAATCGGGAATGAGGCGAGGAGGGACTGAGGTAACAGCTGAAAGACTGCAAAACACCATTGGGCTTAGGTGTGAGGGAACAGTGCCAGAGAGAGCTGGGATGCTGCAGAGAGACAGAGAGAGAGAGAGAGAGAGAGAGACAGAGAGAGAGAGAGAGAGAGATTGGGGGAGAGAGAGAGAGATTGGGGGAGAGAGAGAGAGATTGGGAGAGAGATTGGGAGAGAGAGATTGGGGGAGAGAAAGAGATTGGGGGAGAGAGAGAGAGAGACAGAGGGAGAGAGAGAGAGAAAGAGAAAGGGAGGTGTCTATTCACTTGCTGCTGCCACTGCAGGGGCTGGCATCTTGTCGCTGTTCCATTTTGTGTTTAACAAACACATTTACACATTTTTTTCCTGCTGGACATGGCCTGAGGGCTAACTAGAGTTGGTCAACACATGATTGTCCCCCAGTCATAGGCCTGAACACACCTATTTCTCTAGGAACTCCTGTCCTATATCAAAATTACACACATACCAAGGCAGGCATGGTGGTACATGCCTGTAATTCCAGCACTTGGCAGGCTGAGGCAGGAGGATCAAGAGTTTGAGGTCAGCCTGGGATACAAAGGGAGTTTAAGGCCAGCCCTAGACTATGTAGTAAGACCCTGTCTCAAAAAACAAAACAAATCACACACACTTGCATACTGATTAAATCTCAGACAGCTTTATACAGATTTCCTGCTTGGAAGGTAACACCATGTCTCATGCACACACATACACAGCTGGTTATGAACCAAAAGTAACCCAAGAACACAACATGGGACTATACACAGTCACTTAATCATGTGTGCACACTGTTGCAGGATATGTGGTTTAAATGCACACACAGTGAGTCTAATATAAACGCTGACACTAACAGAAGTTTTCAAAGTTATACTCATAGTCACTCAATAGGTTCACAGGTATGTGTACACATTTATACACCCAAACCCATATTGGTACAACTATATGGCAAGTTATATGGCAAAGTTTTTATTAGAACACTTACGCACAGGCACACCCACAATGCCTCTCTTCTGCACACAAGCAAATTTGGGTGTTCAAGCTCCCACACAACATGCAAAAGTGGCAATCTGTTGCACACACACACTGCTAGAACCTATAGATGGTTTACATATATCCATAATGTTCATACACAGAATCCCAGGTCCATGGAGCAAACATACTGAGTGTTAACCTCTAATCTCCCTGCAAAGACAGAGCTCCAGTCACAGATCCAAGGTCTTTGCCTCAACTCCTCTCTCAGAATCCCCTGCTCTGAGCATCCAAAGCCTGCTTACTATGCTCTAACCTTTGGGCAGAAAGCATGGTGACCCTGAGGAGATGGCCTGGGGGCTAAGATGGGCTCTGCTGAGCCCAGGCTGGCCTAAAGGTGCCAGCCAATGGAACAGCTGGCAGCTGTGCTCACATCTTGATGGGGACAGGGAAAGCTTAAAGGACGGGAAGGACATCATGGGTGGAGCACTGACAGGGGGCTAGTGTCTTCGGCCAGGGCTCCTCTTTCCCCTTACTTAGAGGAAAAAGTTGTCCTCCCTATTGGGTATGTTCTGGGGCTTCTTCTTAATGGCTGTAAACTCCCTTTATCATAAGCCTGGATTAAAGTAGAAGGAGGGCAAAGACACAAAGAATGGCATCTGGGGGATAAGATCACCAGAGAGAAGGGCATAGAGCTCTAACCTTGTAAGCAAGAGCTAAGCACAGCCAGGCATGGTAGTGCATGCCTGTAATTCAGCACACATGTAATCCCAGAATTTAGAAGGCTAAGGAGGAAGATCAAGAATTTGAGCCTGGAGTAAATATTGAGTTTGAGGCCAAACCATGCTATATAGCAAGAACATGTTTCAAAAAGGAAGGATGGGTAGGAGGAAGGAAGAAAGGAAAGGAGGGAGGGAGAGTAACAAAGAGAAGAAGGGAGGAAAGGAGGGAGGAAGGGAGAAGGGGAGGAAGCCAGAGAGAGAAGAGGAAAGAGGGGGGTACTAATGGTTTTGCACCAATCCTTTCTGTTCTTGGAGGTTTGGGGTCTGAGTTCTCAGACCTTCTGCAGCCCAGAGTTAGTGCCAGGGTGCATGCTGAGGTACAGCAAGGAAAACAGCACCCCAGAGGAACACGTTTGCTGGAAGGATCCCCAGAAGTGAGAGCTGGACACAGGGAGACCTCCCAGCTATAATCAGAAGGAGAGGAATTCCTGATGGCCCAGGAGTGACTAACACCCATCATGCCAAGGGTTCATCATCACCTCTGGGATAGGATGGGCCTGGCTTCTTGATCCTACTCCTGTCCCCGTCCCCACTCCCCCCCCAGCCAGACTGCAGAAGGGAAATCTAGCAGGATGCCTCCTAATGCTCTTCCTGCCTGGGCAGCAGGGCAAGGGCAAACCTGTGGCCAGAACTGGACTTTCTAGAGAACTGTGGGCCTCTGGGGATCTCCCTCTGCCGACTCAGGCCTCATGGTTCTCTGGGAGGAGCAGGCGTCTCTCTCTCTCTCTCTCTTTCTCCTCACACACACATACACACACACACAACCCTGTGACAGCTTCCACATTTGGAGCTGACAGATGTGCAAGGTAACAGCTCGGCACCGCCTGTGCAGCTGAGGCCCCGGTGTTGTGAACGGGATTATTTCCAGCAAGGCTCACGGTGGCTGCGTGAGCACACACCCGGGTGTGTGTGTGTGTGTGTGTGTGTGTGTGTGTGTGTGTGTGGCTTCACCCACCATCACTCTCCCTCCATGTAAATCTGTCTTACTATATCTTGGAATCTTTCTGTTTCTGTTTTCTTCCCTAGGTTTCCTGTTTCTGGGCCTTTCTCTGTCTTCTTATAGTCCTGCTCACTCTATCTCAGTCTTTGACTTTTGCTGTGTCTCTTTTTGTTCTCTGCCAGGATGCTCCAAAGAAGGTGGGGACTTGCCTCCCCTTGGTCTCCACTTCACCCCTGGTCCTTTGCTTGTCTTGGCCAGGCAGACCACTTGGACAAGATGACTGGATAAAGCTTATTTTTTGTTCTAGAAAATGATGCAGCTGTCCCTACCCTTTCTTTGCACGGAGCTCCTGTCTGGTTGTGAGACAGAGACAGACACAGAGATGGAAAGGAGGGAAGAAGGAGGGGGAGAGGGAGACAGAGAGAAAGAGAGAAAGAGAAAGAGAGAAAGACATACAGACAGACGCTAGCTGAGGGGAAGATTTGGGACTCTCCTAGGGCCAGGATAGCAGTCCTTTGAGGCCTGGCCTTCTGACCATCATATATAGGCAAATTAGCATTTTAACAGCAGACCTCTCTCACCTTCAGGTTTTCTGTCTCCATCTCCATATTCCCCACCATGCTACAGACTGTGGTCATGGCTCTGTGTTGACCTCAAATCTATCCTCACTGTTATCCTGCCCCTGCCCACATATTGATCCTTTACCCTGACCATGGACTGGCCCCAGTCCCTAACCCTGATGCTCCCATGAACTTCCTCTTCTCTGAGGCTCTACATCTGGTTTCTGACAGTACTGCCTGGATACCTATGGCTCACATGCTCTGGCGCAAGTTGAGACACTTCTGGTTCCACTGACTTAGATACTAGGATAAAAAAAAGAGCACTGAGAGAGTGCTTTACACTCTTCAGGTGATTCTCCCAGTTGTATTTCTCCTAGAGATTTCAAGACGGTGCAGGCTCTTTCAGAGATGCTCTGTACAGCACTTCCCGCACCAGGTGGGGCCCATTACGCTCCTGCCACCTACAGCTACAGTAACCACACCTAGCCCTTCGCACACTCTGCTGTATACCTGCAGTCAGGCACAGCAGCACTCTCTCTCATTCCCATTCATTCAACATTTAGCAAACACTCAACAAATGCCAATGTGCTGGATCTTGCCAAAGGCCATCAAATCCACACAGCCTCTGAGACTGAGGCCTGGCTCCCTGGAAAAGCCCAAAGCCCAGCAGCTACTGAAGGCCTGAGCAAGACAGGCCCCTGCAGCAGCTGAACCAAGACCCAATCAAGAGTGTGGGCCAGACAGTCCTGCAGCTTTAAGAAGTCACCCAGGACTGTGAGGCAGTGGGAGCCAGACCTCTGCCCCTGCCCCTGCCCCTGGGGGTGGGTAGGGCAGCAGGTGTGGGAACAAAGTGACTATGGGGCAGCTTCCTGGTTTCTTTAGCTAAGGCATCACTCTCAGCTGTAAGGAGGGCCCCAGAGGTGGACACCCCAAAGGAAGAGGGAATTTCCTTTTCCCTCCCCTCCTCCTTTCCTCCACCTGGACAATTTAGCAGCTTACTAAGATCCTGTCTTAAAATGCAAGTAAAAATAAAAGGATTGGGAATGTAGTTCAAAGCAGAGGCCCTGGGTTCAATTTTCAGTACTGGAAAAAATAAAAATAGGAGCCCAGGGTGCTCCAAACTCAGTGCAGTTAGGCCTGAGGATGGCCTCAGGGGAAAAAGAGGGGAAAAAGAGAGAAGGAGGTAAGACAGCAGAGAACGCCTTACTGGATAGTAACAACTCTGGTAGGCCTGGGGACATGGATTCTACTCCAGAAGTCAGGAAGACACACATTGATTCCTGTTCCAGCACTGCAGGTGGAGGGTCTCAGGGTGGCTCGCTCCCTTCTCTCAGGGCCCTCATCATTTACCACCTCCTAGCTGTCCGAGAGGCTCCAAGTGGCTATCCAGCTAACATCCCTGTATGCTGGCTAACGGCTTCTAGTCCACTCCCCATCTCCCCTGTACTCTGGATCACTAAGATATAGACCTGGAGGTGTCACCCCCAGGGTCTCTACTTAAATGGCTGGAAGTCTTCTTCAATGACTTCTTATCCCTACATTGGATCCCTTGGATGAGGGAGCATAGCTAGGTCTCTTGAGTGTGTCCACACAAGGGTGTACACATTGGCTGTGATTCAAAATGACTTCAGACACATATTGCTGTAAGAGGCCACGTTCTGTGGGGAAGAAGGTGGATGAAGGAAGCCAGGAGGAATATCCCAGGCAGGTCCCTGGGCAAGACATGGGATATGCTAGGATGGAGCATGTCCTAGGAGAATGATACCAAATGGGGGGAGGTAGGAGCAGCTGGCCCCAACAGGCTTGGCTAACAATGGACTCAGTGCCAGCCTGGGTGTGGGGTGTGCATGTGTATAAATGGGACAGGAACTCAGGGGTGGGGGAAGCTCCTGACCAGCCTCACCCCAGCTGGCTAGGCCCATGAACAGAGGTACCAGAGCTCTCTGGGGTGGGCCTGGAATATTTTTCCTATCTTCCTACTCCTCACAGGCCAGCTGCTAGCTCCTAGCTCAGGGATATTAAACACCAAACCAAAAACTGCCTAGCTCTTTCACACCAAAGACAAAGAGAAACCTTGTTTGTCTTTCGGCTAATCTGTGGCCCTGCTCACCCCGGCAGCTGGGATCTGGTCATGTGTAGGCATGTACTTATGCGTGTGCTCACATGTGCTTGTGTGTGCTGGCTCAGGCCAGGGCATGCACTCTGGGAACACAGATTGTTTCTGGAGGCTGACACCAAAGCCTCCCTCTCCAACGGGCTGGGTTGGAGGGCTAGGAAATCTCCATGGGCAGACCACGGGTCACTGAGCAAGTCTTAAAGCCTGCCAGAGTGACCTTGTCCCTTTCTGACCTCCCCAGATTCCTGGTACCCTAGAATCCTAGACTACAAGATAAGCACAGGGAGACAGCTGGGATCCAAGGCTCTTAAACCTCTGTGCTGTGAGAAGACAAATGTCAGGCATGAGTGTCTCGCCACCTTGTGGGAATATGTAGTACTCCTCCCTGAGCCTTTGGTCAGCCAACCAGGGGAAGGGAGAGGGCTAGACCCCCTACCAGGGACTAGGGGCTACTTCCACACTCCCACAAGGGAGGAAATCCACCCACCAAAGCAGAAGGGGCAGCCCAGGATGGTCCATCCCCACCGCAAAGGGCACACCTAATTCCATATGGTGCAACTGATTATGCTTGCAACACCTTAGAGGCAGATCTGCAAGAAGAAACTTGTAGAACTCATTTGCCCTAAGGAAACTGTAGCTCAGGGAGGGAGCCGGGGTCCCACACCAAAGGGTCCCACAGCTCATGTATTCTCCTTTGAGTCCCAGACAAGCTGTTTAGA
Source organism: Dolichotis patagonum (assembly GCA_004027295.1). Classification (NCBI taxonomy): domain Eukaryota; kingdom Metazoa; phylum Chordata; class Mammalia; order Rodentia; family Caviidae; genus Dolichotis; species Dolichotis patagonum. The sequence goes on along the minus strand of PVJX010007150.1, from coordinate 49,451 downwards.
TGGAACCTAACCCCTAAATAGGCCTGCTCCCCCTGCAATGGGAGTTCTTGCCACAGGTTGGTAGAGGCAGGCTATCTGGGCACTGTGAAAACTGGAAGCTATCCATGGGGCTCTAGGACCATCAGGATCTTGATGTTAAAAGGCAATAAATGTTTTACCATTTATGGGGCACTTCTTATGCAATGTTAGCATTGTGCTGAACATTTACAAACATTGTCACTCATGTTCATGATGTATGTATATCTTAATCTCAATGTTTCAGAGAAGGAAACTAAAGTGAGAGAAGCAACCTGACCTAGGTTGCCAGCTCGTATGTGGCAGAGAAGGGATCTAAACCCAGTGGTTTTTACTTCAGTAAAGGTGAGGGCCGTGGCAGGCAAGGTTTACTCTGCAGGGACCCTGCAGGCACTGCCAGTTTCAGCCCTCTAGTAAGAGTAGCTGCCATTTCTCCAGGAGGCATGGCCTAAGTGTGCCCTCTGCTGGGCACAAGGAGGAGCAGGGCACTTCCTTCTACACAATCAGACGCTATGATTCCTGGCATCAGCTGGCAGGGAGCTGTGTTCTCTTCCCAAATATGGGCCAGGAGCCAAGTGGCTGGCTGCAGACCACCACTGCTGTGGAAGGCTCCCAGCATAGCTCACATCTACCTACTACTGGCAGGAATGGCTTTCTCAGGGCTTTCTTCTTGGAATCTTGCCCATCTCCCCTGAAAGTATGCTGATTGTAACCCACCCCACTGAGGAGGACCACAGACCAGGCAGGGAACACAAGAGGGGAGCTGTATCCATGCAGAACACTTCCATGTGGGCAAGGGGCAGAATTAGGAATCCAAAGGGATCCTGGCAAAGGGCCTGACTGTGAGGGCCAGAGGGAGCAGGCTGTGTTGAGCCATGAAGGATGGCTCCAGAGTAAGGAAAGGATAGTAACGACTTGGGTCAGCCTGGGCAAAAACATGAAGAAGGAACAGGTGTCTCAGCATGCCCATCTAGAACAACTTTCTTTGAACCCAGGCTTGTCACTGAGTGTGCCTTGGTGACAGGAAGGCAAGAGCCTGAAACAACTCCCCAGCAAATAAGGGCAGCATCCTAAGTTTGAGTTAATGGCCCCAGGAACAGCCTCAGGCAGAGGGAAGCTCATGGGCCTCATGGATAAGGAGGAAGGAGGTAATGTACATTTTATTTGTAGCTGGCTTTGCTATGCCTAGCAGAGGGAGGAATGGCAGGTTCTGGAGGAAGAAGGCCACAATGAGGACAGAAAGTTCAACAGAAAGTGTCATTATCCTGAGCATGGGGCATCCATGTGGGTTGGAACTTGCTGTGTGTCCTCATCCCTCTAGGCCACCTGTGAATCTATATGGATCCTCCTATTTTGTACCCGATCTCACCCCCCACACCCTCATGGACTGGCCATAGGCAAGAGACCCACACTCTTCTCTTCTCTTCAGTGTTTCAGTTGCTCTTTGTATCCCTAAAATTCTATTAGGGAGAGAGAATACCAACACCCATAACCTCTCTTCCAAACTCCTATAGAAGTCCTATGACCCAGGCTACACAACCCAGAGACTACCAGTCTGGATGGCTGGTAGTGCCAGTCACTCCCAGCTGGCTGTATATGAAGACAGGACAGCAAGCACGGGTGCTTATCTGTATAAGGCAGTGTTGTAGGGCTGCTGTGCCAGGAGGTGAGGACAAGAAGGCCCAGGAAGTGAAGGACATGGGCTTATTTATCGTAGAAGTCCACATGAGCTCCAGACTCGAACATGTCTGCTTGCAACAAGCTTAGGAGTTTCTGGGCTGACACTCTGCAGTCTACCAGCTGCCCCTTTGCCTTTAGCTCCTGCAGGCTTTTCCGCAAGTCTGGATCTACGGAGGTCTCCCGGGCCAACTGTTGCATGTCTGTGTCCAGGGGACCTAGGGGATGAAAAACAGAAGGACAGAAAGTCATGGCTCCCAACTATGCATGGAGGGTGGGGTTGAGTCAGGTCTGCCCAGGGGTTGAAATGCATGGTCAGGGTAGCCAAAGGCACCACTTTGTCAACATTGAGTTTCAGACTCAAATTCCAAAGGTCACTGAACATGCTCCCTCCTAAACCATTGTGTCTAAAACCAAACTCTTATCTCCTGTGTAAGCAGCACTTCTCTTGATTTTTCAACTTCTATTAACTAAGTACTCCATTCTCCTCCACTACCTCCTTTCCAGCCAACCAGGCACTAGATACCAGGCACCACTTAGGACCTCTGCGTCTACATACCTCAACCTGGCCCTTTTTATAACCTTGAGTTTTCTCTTGCTTCAACTCCTTGCCTCTGCTAAATTAATTCTGCTATAAGATCATACCACTCCTCTGCTCAAAACCACTTACAGGTTTGCCTGTACCCTGGCATGAACTCCAGGCCTGCTCTATGTGCACATGCAGCCTTGAGCCAGACTAGAAGAGCTGTCCCCCGCCCCCAGTAAGCTTTCCTACCTTTACTTGCATTTCTGGGCTATATCCTCCATCTGCTAACATCCAAGCAGCCCACAAGGGTCAATGTATAGATAGGCTACTTCCAGTAAAGCCACCCCTGATCTCCCTACCTAAAGGGAATAACTTTCCTCCTAAACTCTTATAAGCACTTTCTGTTCTTTGTATCATAATCACAACACCCCAGGATTAAGGGTTAATGATTTTCAGGGATGGAAAAATCACAGAATCTCAGAGCTGGAAAGAGAATCATCGTGACACTTAAATTCCACTCACCTGTGTATCCTTGATGACCGATCCTTTCAACCTTTCCAAACAACATTCTTCTTGAAAATCACAACTTTTTTTTTGGTAGTGCTAGGGATTCAATATGGGGCCTCGCACATGCCAGGCAGGGATCCTACCAGTCGTCCACCTACTGAAACAGAGTGGCCTGTGGCTTTGTTAAGACTCTGGGGGAACTCCAAAGAACCTCAGCTTCCTCACAATGCCCAGGGTAGCTTCTTGAGATCTAATTCAGCCACATGGCAATCTAGAATCTGCTCTGCTCCTGGCTGTGGTTTTGAGGCAGTGACAAGTTGGATGTTGGTGCAAGAATATATGTGTGTATATGCTAAGGGGCACTGGAGAACATGAGGAAGTGGACACATCTGATCAAGACACACTGATCATGAACTTGGAAGCAAGGTAGGATCCTGATCCTGCCACATCTGGGCTTTGGGCAGAGCACTCTACATCTGTGACCCCAGGATTCTGAAGAGGCGTGGACGACTAGATCTCCACCTAAGTAATTCAGGCAGTTTATCCTGGCTCTGTCACATCTGCTAACTGCAGAAACCACAAGTCTAGAATAAAAGCCTGGCACAGTGGCATCTTGGCAGGTGGTCAGAAACCAGATCAGGTATCACGAGACCCCATACCCTTTAACTTTCATGGGAACGGGGTCCTTTTCTTATTTATCCCAATAGTCCTCAGTACCCACTTGCCAAGTGCCAGCTCAGTGAAGCCTGGGACAATGACAACTCTGCAATGTCTGTCTGCTCTTCATTCAACTAACATTCACCATGATTGCCTCAGTGCAGCTTTGCAAGGGAAGGAAGCTGACAAGTGCATACATGAAGGGTACACAGTGTGACAATGCCTATATCAAAAGGGTTAACCATTAGTTGTTCACTATTAAGGATCATTTTCACATGTATTGCCTCTTTCACAAGTCACTCAAAATGCCCTGTAAGACAGACAGCATCTTCTCCATATCTCATGAGGATTATGATATTTAGGCCTAGAATTCAAACTCTAATCTTTGCCCACATACCATCTAATATCTTGGACTTTCCTGTTCTACCCTCCAATCCAGGCAACTCCCAATTCTCTTTCTGTATCCTTTGCCCTGGCCAGCTTTAACTTCCTTGCTAACTATATATACCAAGAAGCAACTGGGTCAGGATTCAGGGACAGTATTTTCTGTGGAGACAGACTAGGTCCCTTGTTCAGCCCTCAGCACGCAACTGGACAGTTCTGGGGGGCAGGAGGAAGTACTTCCCACCTACCTGGGGCATAGCTCAGTACTCTCACGCTAGGTTCTTCTGTGGCCAGGACCTGGAACATCATGTCTCGGGCAGCCTTCCCTGCACAGTACAATGCCCAGCCCTTGTAGGGCTTCAGGGCACAGAGGGATGAGATGTTAACTACTGTCCTGCGGAGGCCAGGACTGTCAGGGAAGGCCTTCAAAGCACCAGAGGTCAGGCAGAGAGTGGAGGTCAAGTTCATAGCCCAATAGTTGTTCACTTCAGTGGGATCATTCAGGTTCAGAAAGCCTTTGGAAACATCTCCAAGAGTGCCTGAAAAACCAGACCAAAGAAATAACTCAGTGCAAGCGGGGATTTCTCCTTTTAACCCTCTCCCAATTCCTCCAGATACTTCATTCCCACATTGATTTAGAGAGAGCATCTGTCTAGCACCTCCCAGGACACTTCCCTCTTCCCTAATTCTGCAGACAGACATGCCTGGGGAGATAATCCCTTAAATTGCGTTTCCACACAGCTGCCTTGCTACTGGAAAGGGATGGGGGAGCGCTTGACACACTTTGGAGAAGCAAGGGAACTTGTTAGGGAACCCCATGCCCAGACTCCGGACTCCACCAGAGGGCGCTACGCGAGACAGTCGGGAAAGTTCTACAAACGCTTTAGAAAACCTGGTTAGACGAGCCTTGACCGCCTGGGGGGTGGGGTCTCCCCGGTGGCATTGCGCGTTTCCAGCGTGCACCTCCCTTCCGCTTGCCGCTCAAACCTTAACAACTAGGATTTTGGACTTTCAGTTGTTTAGGCGGTGTCCCTCAGCGTCGCCTGTATAATCCCCAGCGACGAGGGTCCGCCTCAGTCCGCGGTGTCTCTCACCTGCGTTGTTGATGAGCAGCAGTCTCTGCAGGCCCTCGGGCCTGGGCAGCTCGCGAAGGGCCCCGAGCAGCTGCTGCAAGCCGGCGTCCGAGCCCAGGTCGGCGGGCACCCGCAGCACGCGCAGCCCAGGCCGCCCGGCGCCGAGCTCGGCCTCGACCTGCTGCAGCGCGTCGTCACTGCGGGCGCTTAGGAGCAACACCGAGCCGGGCGACAGCAGCTGGGCCAAGAGAGGGGCCAGCGCGCGGCCGAAGCCTCGGGAGGCCCCGGTCAGCAAGCACACTGCGCGACCCAGGCTGCCGGCCTCCATGCTACAGCTGTCCGCAGGCGGGCGCTGGAACTCCCGGCCCGCGCGGGGCGGGGCGGAGCGTGGGGGAGGAGCCTCTGCTGGGCGGGGCCGAGGCAAGAACCTGGGGGGTCCGGCGGCGCTCATCCTTGGGAGTGACTGCTCGGCATCTGGTGGCCTAGTGGGGACTGGGGCCGGACCCTCATACGTGCCGAGAGATAACCAAAAAGGGGCGGGAGGCAGGGCCCCATGGGAAATCCTAACCGGAGTCCCAGCGCTGCCTGGTTCTTGGCCGGCCACTTCCCACCTCTGCAGCCTCCACCAGTGCTGAGAGGCGTGCTCGAAAGGTCCTCCCAGTTCAGACCCAAGTTTCCCGAGCTTACAGCCCTCTTCCAGGTTACTCCTGGGCTCGAAGGCTTGGCTCCCTCCTGGACTTAAGAGAACTCCCCGCTTTCCCGATGAGAGGAGCTTCCTCTGGGGGAATCACAGTCGCCCCTCCAAGTGATGTAAAAAGGTTTTTTTACCCCTGTGCAACTGAGTGCCCATCGTTTTCTCCCCCACTCACAGTTTCTGAATTCTGTCCCTCCTGTCAGTGTTCCCCAGGACTTTGCTCCCTATGACGAAGCTGCTTATCTGCCCACCTCTCCCACCAGTCTTACAAGTAATATCTCAGGGGAAACATAGCCTAGAATTCCTTTAAAAACAGCACAGTGGTTCGCAAATACCTCTGCACATTGGAGCCACTGAAGAATTTTTAAAAAAATTTTTTTAAATTTTATTTTAAAAAGGGAGTAAAATTAAACACAACAAAACAGAACAGAATGGGACATAAGAAAGCATAAATTTCAGAGCAAGACAACCAGAGATCTTCATTATCTGTCATATTGTCTCTTGTTTTCTTCCAAATGGTTGTCCTTATATTTGCATATGGAGAGCTCATACTAAATAACATAGTCAATCTTTTCACAAGATGTGTAGTTCACTGGCTCCTGCTTGCTAGGCGGGGGGTTGGGGGGGACAGGGGATGGGGGACAGGACAACATGAGATGTCTGATTCTCAGCCCACACGCAGGCAGGATCACAGTTGCCCCCCAGAGAAGGGAGGAGCTCCTTGTTCTCCCGCCACCCCAAGCGAACCATACCGTGCAGGTCCCGATGCGCCAGGGTCTCTCTCCTTTGGGCCACCGAATGTCTGCCACACTTTCAGCTGCCCCCCAGAGAGAGGAGGAGTTCCTTGTTCTCCCTGCACCCCGAGTCAAATGCACAGTGCAGGTTCCGACGTGCCAGGGTCTCTCTCCTTCAGGCTGCCGAAAGTCTGCCACACTCTAAGCCGCCCCCCAGAGAGTTCCTTGTTCTCCTGGCACCCCAAGTCAACCGCACAGTGCAGGTCCCGACGTGCCAGGGTCTCTCTTCTTCAGGCAGCCGAAAGTCTTCCACACTCTCCCCACTGAAGAATTTTAAAAAATACTGTGTCCTATAGGCCTAGATTTTGCAATTGTAAAGCTTTCTAGGTGATTGTCATCTAGGTGGACAAATCTGGGAACCACTGTAATTGCAGTTGGCGGTAATATGTGAGCTTTCTTCAGTACATATGATCAGTTTCTTTGAGCCAGTGGCATGCATTTGTATTAGAGACATAGTAGCTGAATTAAAAATATGGATCTTGTTTAGATTCTGTTTCAACCTAATCAATTTAAAGATACTTTGAGACAGTTGGAAAAATTCCAATATGGAATGGGCATTAAATGATGTCTGTGATTCACTGTTAGGTTTTTAGATATGAAACAGCATATGGTTATTGAGGAAAATGACAAAGTTTTTTTAGACATTAAATGTCATGATATCTGTGATTTGCTTTCAAATATTTTAATAACATACAGGAAAAAGAATAGGGTTAGATAAAGCTAAGGCAAGCAAAATCTTGATAATTATTGAAGTATTGTGTCTGGCTGGGTATATTGAGATCCATTATATTACTCTCTCGTGTACGTTTGAACATTTTTTTATACTAGAAAAACAACTTAAAACTTCTAAATGATTTTAAAAATAGAAAATAACCTTTAAAGCCCTGGAAACTGTAAAAAACAAGAGCATTTTTCATTTTAATAAACAGTGCCTGTCTTGGTTATTTTTTCTCTTGTTGCTGAGATTAAAATACCTGCCACCCAAAATGAGGGACAGAAAGGTTTATTTAGCTTATAGTTTTTTTGGAGGTTTCAGTTTATATGGAGCTGGCTTTAAGGCAGGGTGGCATGGCTAAGGCACAGCTGTTCATGGTGGCTGCAAGCAACAGGAGCAAAAAAGGGCAACAAAAGGGAAAACATGCCTTCTTTATATTGTATGCCAGCTACCCACCCCTGGGTGGAGATAGCATTCACACTGCCAGTCCCAGTGCTAGACAACAGACCAATCACAAATGCTAGATTTAGCTGCCTCCGTGACTATATGAGGCTTTGGGGGGACATTTAAACACAAACTATAACATTTTATCCTTGGCTCCCCAAAGACTCATGCACATGCTTTATGTAAAAGACATTTAGTCCATCTCCAAAAGTCATCAAAGTCTTAAGAGTTTCAGCATTGCTGAAAAGTCCAAGTCCCATCTCTTCTGAAATCTAAGGCAAACTCTCAGTTGTAACCCCGTGTACAAACACTTCCAATGCTCAGTGGCACACGATAAGCATTACCATTCCAAAGGGTACAAATGGGGATACAAAGGATTGGGACCAAAGCAAGTCCAAAACCCAGGAGGACAAACATTAGGTCCTGTAGTCGCATATTCAGCATCTGAAGCAATCTGGCAAATTGTGAGCTCCAAAGTGCTCGTGTGGTTCCACCCCTATGGTACTTCTGGTGGTTGTAGATCCCATGGCTTCTCTCTTAGGCCTGCTTTGTTTTCTTCTTGCAGCTTTTCTTAGATGATCCATGTCCCTGGCTTTTCCAAACTTCTGGGGTCTCCATTGTACCTTTGGCTTCACATTCATAGCTTCACATATTATCCTCTTGGGGGTATACTACTTGGTCTTCTAGGCCTTTTGAAATCAAGGTAGAAGACTTTTCAGTCTCAGAACTCTTGCATTTTGTATGTATCAAAAACCATCACCACATGGATGCTGCCAGGATTTGCTGTCAGCTGGAGTAGTAGCCAGTCTTTCTTCTCTCTTGGCTGTAGGGTTCAAGTACCTGGATTGCTGGGCACTCTGAACCTGATTGTAAATAACATATTCTTCTATGTTGCCACCATTCTGAAACCTGGTGTGGCCACCGTCATTTTGGAATCTCATATGGTTGTCGCTGCCATTCTGGAACATAATGTGGCTGCCACCATTCTGGACATAGTACTCTGTAGTTTTCTCTGCCAAGAAAAATCTTTCATTTTTGCAGTTTTGAGGCTGTAAAGGATGGAGACCCACTGCTGCGGTATGTGATATCCTCAGGTCATCTTTTATATTCTCTTATTCCTTCTTAACAGTGGAGATCTAACTCTATCTTTGTAGTCCAAAGTTTTACTGGAGCTTCTTTTCTGGTTAAATTCACAATGTTTTAAATCATCCTCTTGGGCTCTTTGCTCTTGATTCACAACATAAATCTGGCTAAAAGCCCTTAACAATAGCCATACCATTATCTCAACATTTGACTGCCTTGAAGCTTCTTCTGCCAGATTAATTATTCCATTGTCCTTAATCTTAGTCTCAGGCAAAATTTGTGGACACAAATAAAATGTAAACAACCTTTCTGCCAAGCCATCACACACATCATCTGGACTCTTTAACAATCAATTTAGTCCTTCCCAGCAGAAACCTCCTGAGCCTGGTTTTTCCTGGCAGGATTTTTATCAGCCTTCTTTGTCTCCTGAGCTCTGACTAGAATCTCCTATACAGAATAGCCTAAGGCATTTCCGCATCATTCTTTTAGGTGACATCTCAGAACCTTTTTAAATTCTTCCCACAAGCCATCCCCAAATGCTCTTGAACCACATGGTAAGGGACAATCACAGTAACAGCCCCACTCCTGGTACCAAATTATGTTTTGGTTACAGTTCTTCTTGTTGCTGAGACAAAATATGTGACACCCAAAATGCAGGAAGGAAAGGTTTATTTAGCTTGTAGTTTTTGGAGGTTTCAGTTTATGTTCAGCTGGCTCCAAGGCAGGGTGGCGTGGCTAAGGCACAGCCGTTCATGGAAGCCACAAGCAAGAAGAGTGAAAAGGGAAAAAAAAAGGAAAGCATACCTCCTTCCCTCCCTTATATTGTACGCTGGCTATCCACATCTGGATGGATGCAGCACTTGCCACCAGTCCCAGTGCTAGACAACTAGACAACGAACCAATCACAAATGCTAGATTCGGCTGCCTCTATAACTGTATGAGGCTTTGGGGGGACATTTAAACACAAACCATAACAGTGCCAAAAAGAACCTTTAAAAAGATTACAATAATTCTGTACTCCAAATTCCCACTTATATAAGCATGTCTATTTCATCATATTAATATTATTTTCTTAGGTTTAAATGTGTGTTTGTGTGTGTGTGTGTGTGTGTGTGTGTACACAATGGGGATCAAACCCAGGGCCTCAATCAAGCATGCTAGGCAAGTACTCTACACCTTCAGTCCTAGAATAAACATTTTTATTTTTTTATTCTGTGAGCATTTTCTTATGCTCCCCCTACTGCCCAGTACTGAGGATTAAATGTAGGACTTTTAAACTGAGGTATGCTACCAACCTTTTTTATTTTTTATTTTGAGACAGGCTTTTGTTAAATTGCACAAGTGGGCTTAAAATTGTGGTCGCCCTACCTCAGGCTCCTAGACTGTTGGGATTATAGACATGTGACATCATGCTTGGTGTCTTTGCCCATTTTTTATTAGGCTTTTTGGGGGGGCTTATTTGAGGCTTCTTGTTCTTCTTCTTTTTCTTTTTTTTTTTTTTTTTTTTTTTTTTTTTTTTTTGGTATTGGGGATCAAACTCATGAACTTGTGCTTGCCAGGCAGATACTTATGCTGCTGATAAATCCCTGGCCCTTGAGGCTTCTTTTTATTTATTTTTTCATTTACTCAGGTTTTCTTTGTTCCACTCTATCTCTTACTGATTTGGAAGTTGAATATCCCACTTTATGTCTGCTGTTACTTTTGACATAAGATTATATAAACTTGTCTTTTTCCACCAACATTAAAATAAAAACTTTATGTTTTAGAGACAAGAATATGAGGTAATTTCAGAGATAAACAGGTCTGGTTGGCATTCTAGCTTTTACTAATGCAATCTTGACTAGATCATGTAATATTTTTAAGTCCTGATTATTTTACAGGCTTGGTTATTCAACATTGCACAAATATTTTTTGAGTGCCTATCATGAACCGAGAAATGGGTGAGGCTCTGGAGTTACAATGGTAACCAACCCAGACAATCCTTATAGTCATAGTAGAATAAATCAACTAAATATAAAGCACTAAGTACATTGTTTTATAATTCAACAAGTAGTAGAGATTATTATTGTTAATATCTCTTGATATTATTGGACATTTCCCATATTTGGTTCTTTCCTCCCTATCTCACCAAGTACAAGTGTTTTAAAAAATTCAAGGAGCCTGTGTTGTTAGCTTTATGCCATGGTGAGAAAATACCTGAGAAAATCAACTTAAAAGGTTTAAAGGTTTATTTTGGCTCATAGTTTCAGAGGTTTCAATCTATGGTTAGTTGACCATGTTATGTTGACCCTGTAGTAAGGCAAAACAACATGACTGAAGCATGAAGCAGAATGAAACTTTGTTTTGATTATTTTCTCATTGCTGAGACAAAATACCTGACAATCAAAGCTAAAGGAGCAAAAGTTTAATTCAGTTCACAGTTTGTAGAGTTTCAGTCCATAGTCAACTGGTTGCAAGGCAGGTGGTGTGGCAGAGGGACATCACAGAGGAGAAACAGTCCATGCAAGTAGGCAGGAGACACTAAGTAGCAAGCAGCAGCAGCAGGCCTGCCTTCCCTCTCTTCCTTTATGTTTTATCCAGGCTATAAGCCTATTGATTGGTGCTACCCACACCCAGGGTGGGGCTTCCATACAGAACTATGGTAATTCCAATCCTTAGACTAATTTAGAACCACATACCCTTAATCCCAGTATCACATGTCCTAGACCCAGCCACCTCTGAAAAGCCCCACCTATGACTACATGAGGCTTTGGGGGGGGGTGGTATCTAGATACAAGCCATAACACCTATACCCCTGATGGCAGCTGGGAAGCAAAAAGCCAGGTCCAGGATCCCAGTGTCCCCTTCAAAGGCATGTCCCCAGTGACCTATCTTCCTTCCACTGGTCTCTACTTCCTAAAAGTTCTGATATTTCTTGAGTCTTTTCACAGGCTAGTGACCAAGCCTTTTACCATATGAGTCTTTGGAGGACACTTTAGATCAAAACTAGAAAATATTCTTTAGATTTACCTTACTAGTATTTTTTAAAATTTTTTTTATTTTAAAAGGGAGTAAAATTAAACACAACAAAACAGAACAGAATGGGACATAAGAAAGCATAAATTTCAAAGCTAGACAATCAGACATCTTCACTATCTTGTCATATTGTCTCGTTTTCTTTCAAATTGTTGTCCTTATCCTTGCATGTGGAGAGCTCATACTAAATAACATAGCCAATCTTTTCACAAGGGGGAGGGGGTGGGGGGGCACGAGATGGGGGACAGGATGACATGAGATGTCTGATTCTCAGCCCACACGCAGGCAGGATCACAGTCACCCCCCAGAGACGGGAAGAGTTCCTTGTTCTCCCGCCACCCCGAGTCAACCGCACGGTGCAGGTCTTACTAGTATTGCATATACTATGTCTTTATCTTTTGTTTTGTTTTGTTTTGTTTTGTTTTGTTTGAGATAAGGTCTCACTGTGAAGTTCAGACTGGCCTTGAACTTACAGCAATCCTCCTGCCTTAGCCCGAGTGCTGGGATTATAGGCATGCTCAACCATGTCCAGCTAGTATGTCTTTATGTTTATGAATTGCTTTGTTTTTGAGACAGGGTCTTACTATGCAGCTCTGATTGGCCTTGAAAGTACTATGTAGTCCAGGCTGGCCTTGAACTTGCAACTGTACTCCTGCCTCAGCCTCCTGAATGCTGGATTACAGGCATGTGCCACCACACCCAGCTCTCCATGAAGCTGTTTATTTTTATTTTTTTTATTTATTTATTTTTTACATTTTCACTATTTCAATAGTATGGAAACAAAAAATATTTAAACACTATATTTTGTGGTCTCAAATGATTATCTACTTTTTATTGTACCTTTTTTTTTTTTGTACCGGGGATCGAACTCATGACCTCGCGCTTGCCAGGGGCAGGCGCTTAAGCCACTGAGCTAAATCCCCGGCAATTGTACTATATTTTCCATATTTTTACTTCTGTATTTTGATTGATTTCTTGGTAAACTGGAATGCTTCTTTGGGTTTTTCTTTTTTTTTTTTTTTATCAGAGAGGACAGCTAGGTTGTTTTGTATGGGGTAAAAGGAGGACCTTTAATGTATGAAAGTTTTTATTACTCTTTCTTCTGAATGAGACTTCAGTAAAGCATAGACCTATTGTCTCATAATATTTATTATTTATTTATTATTGTTATTATTGTTATTATTGTTATTTTTTTGGTACCTGGGATCGAACTCATGACCTCACACTTGCCAGGTAGATACTTATGCCACTGAGCTATATCCCCAGCCAGTTCATAATATCTAACCTGACAGTCTAAAATGATGCTCTATCACCTTGCTAGTATTTAGTGTTAGCCCAAAAAGAACTTTGATGTTTCTCTATGGTGTTTTTGTTTTTGTGATACACTGGGATTAAGCCCAGGGCACATACTGGCCAAGTGTTCTGCCACTGAGCATACTTCCTGCCTTCTTTCTATTTTTTATTTTGAGACAGGATCTTGCTGAGTTGCTTAGGCTGGCCTCAAACTCCCAATCCTGCCTCAGCCTTGTGAAGAGCTGAGATTACAGGTGTGCACTTTCATTTCCTACGGTCTCTTGTTTTTTATTTTTGAGTAACCCACTTATTTCTGCCTCGGTTCTGAAGTTTTTAAAAAAATTATTCATACTAGAAATTTTAAAAGTCTATCTGATATGCCCAAGTATATCTTATTTTTAATGGTTATTACCCAAATATTTATTGAGCATCTACCCTATTTTCTTGGTAATTTAGTTGTTTTTCATTACAAAGACTCAAATTTTTTTTCAGCTAAAGACTATTTTTTATAATTTCTCTTATTCTATTTTCTTTAATTGGATATCTTACAATGAGTTCTTGGCTATATTTATAACTCCTTTTTTTTTTTTTTTTTTTTTTGATACTTGGGATCACACCAACAACCTTGTGCTTACCTGGCAGGCACTTGTGCCACTGAGCTAAATCCCCAGCCCCTATATTTGTAACTCTTATGTTTTCACTTACTGTCATATTAGTCTGTTTATCCTTTTCACATGAATCCCATGCATCAGTTCTCTCTCTCTCTCTCTCTCTCTTTCTCTTTCTGTCTCTTTTTCTGGTGTTTGGGAGTGAACCTAAGGCCTACACACTGAGCCACCTCCTTGGCTCTTTGTTATTTTTTATTTTAAAGCAGAGTCTTGTTAAATTGCTGAATTGCCGAGGCTGGGCTTGAACTTGCAATCGTCTGTCACATCGTCATTGTGTGGGAATTACAGGCGTGCACCACTATGCCCCGCCAGTTCCATAAGTATTTCTGGAGCTAGTTGTATAAATCACCATAGTATCAGTCTGTAAGGTGTAGTAGGGAACTGTGAGTAGAAGTCAAGTTTAGCATTTTGTAGAATGAATACTTTTCAGTGCCCTGTGTGTGTAGCTCTTATGTGTTACTGATGGGGACCTAAAAGATTACAATCCCATGAAAGGCAAGTGAAATATTTTCAAAATTGCAAATGCTTTTACCTTTTAACCAGTAATCCTGCTTCTGAAAAGTTACTTCAAATATACTAAACAGACACCTGGTTAAATACATTATGGGATACTTGATATTATGTGGTTTAGCTGCAAAATTGAATGAAAATTTCTCTATATATTGATGTGAGAGGATCTTCAGGATATATCAAGTGAAAAAAGGCAAAATTAAGAACAGAAGAAATTGTATTATATTTTTTGCAATAAGGGGGGTAAAATATGGTACTTAAACTTTCACGTATATTAAACAGTCATATATTAAATACTAGAAAGAGCTATGATAAACTATAAAACTAACTAACCACAGAGGAAAGAGAGGGGAGTTAGAATGAAAGTGAGTAAACTTATTTTTTTTTTTCTGAGACAGGGTCCTGCTCTGTAGCCCAAGCTGGCGTTAAACTCACCATGATCCTCTTGCCTCATCCTCCTGACTGCTGGGACATGTGCCACCAACCCCAGCTTATTTTTGCAGTTTCAAAACCATGGAAATGTGTTCCCTATTCAAAAATAAATAAATAAATAAATAAATAAATAAATAAATAAATAAGAGCTTCTTAAATGAAAACATTTATGTACTAGAAAACAGAAAAAACAACAGATTACATCAGAATTTTAATATTTATAGATTTATTTGGCATTTTAGCATTCATAGCATTAAATAAAATAAATGCTACATTTAATTTTTAGTTATTTAACTTTTGTGAATCTTTCAAGAAAAAAATTTTATTTGGGAATTTTTTACATCTCATGAGGATGACTTAAAAGGGGAGTATTAACTTTGCTGCCATTGAGCTTTATGGGGAGGAAACTAAAATTATACAGAACAACACCCTTGCTGGAGTAGCACCCACCCCAAAGTAACAAGGTCTGTAGGGCCTGGGTGTTAAAATGTGCAAAAAGCGTTTTCCATCCGCAGTGAATAAAACTACAGTTTGTAAAATCACTGTAACAAAAAAGTACCACCGTGCTCAGTGACTCTTTAGTCAGGTATTTTGTGGAAAAGAAAAGTCAAAACTTGGTGATGACATCACCGTCTGCAGAATCTGAATGGCAGAAGAAGTGAAACATATTTTGATCTTTTGTTGGGCTCAGTTGAAAATTAGCATCTATTTAGTATTGAAAGTACTCTGTTTGGTGATCACAGGAACAAACTGATGATGCTGATAATTTGACAGTGATTTCTCTACTGTAGTTTCCAATTGTTAAAATATGACCATTAGCATGGTAATAGTTAAATTCAAATAATTTGATATATTGATAAAATTTCACTTTATTCCTTTTATTTTTTTATTTTTTAATTTTATTTTAAAAGGAAGTAAAATTAAACACAACAAAACAGAACAGAATGGGACATAAGAAAGCATAAATTTCAAAGCTAGACAACCAGAGATCTTCACTATCTGTCATATTGTCTCTTGTTTTCTTCCAAATGGTTGTCCTTATCTTTGCATATGGAGAGCTCGTACTAAATAACATAGCCAATCTTTTCACAAGATGTGTAGTTCACTGGCTCCCACTTGCTAGGTAGGGGGGAGGAGGAGGGGGGGACACGGGATGGGGGACAGGACGACATGAGATGTCTGATTCTCAGCCCACACGCAGGCAGGATCACAGTCGCCCCCCAGAGACGAGAAGAGTTCCTTGTTCTCCCGGCACCCCAAGTCAACCGCACAGTGCAGGTCCCGACCCACCAGGGTCTCTCTCCTTTGGGCTGCTGAAAGTCGGCCACACTCACAGCCGCCACCCAGAGAGGGGGGAGTTCCTTGTTCTCCTGGCACCCCGAGTCAACCGCACGGTGCAGGTCCCAAGGCGCCAGGGTCTCTCCACTGCAGGCCCCCTAAAGTCCGCCATACTCACCTGCTATTTTTTTCTGATGAACTGACCCTTCTATTTCCAAAGTTCTGAAATGGCCAACAGACCACAGAAAGAATTCTCTTTAGGCTCCTGTTTGAAACCAGCAGCTACAGTGATCTGCTGGCCTTGCTTCAGGGCCACTATTCCTTTTATTTCAAGAATTCATTCTGTGATCGTTATATCTGTCTTTTTTCTAGAAGTGCTCATACAAATGTAACTTTATTCATATAATAGCCATATGAAAATGGTATAAATATATATTTTAATTCCTTACTTATAGGTAATTTGTCTAATATTACAAACTTAAAACTATATAGAGTTTGCACATAATCTCTTGATTTATAGTTCAAAATTCTGTCTACATTTTTTGAATATTATATATGTATTTCGTCAAATAGGAAAAGTAAAAATAAGAATAATAAAACCCAGAAAAAAACTGAAAAAAATTTCCTAATTTTCTAGCATAATCCCCAAATAACCATATCTACCAAAAAAGAGAGGGTGACAGTGGAGAAATATCAGTAAGTATTGTAACTACTATCTTTTTATTCAGTAGGAAGAGAGAAATAAATCATGAAATTTGTTTATATTAGACATTATGGTTAATTTTATGAACCAAGATGAATGAGCAATATATTTGACTAAATATTATTCTTGGTGTGTCTGTGCTTGTATTTCTTGATGAGATTAACATTAGAATATTTTCTTTTCTTTTTTTGATTTTTATTTTTATTAGTACCTGTTTGCAGTACATGATGATTCATTCATCATGACAGTTTGTACAAGAGCATAACACATCTTAATTCTTTTTATGTCTCCTTCCCTTTCCCTCCCTGCCCAGATACCTGTTTTAGCTTTGGATTTTAGCTAATATTGATCATTAACCTTGTGGTCAATAGGCATTACATCAAAAGGTGCATAAATTCCCTTTCTAAGAATTTCTAACTGCAGGCCAGTTTTCACAGAGATGGGAACTAATAGGTACACTTTGAATGAAACTCTGAAAAAGTAAATTTATGGGGTACTGTGTTGTTAACATCCTTGGTTATTCACAGACAGAAATAGATTTTCTGTGGGACAGAAAGTGATCCGGTTTCTCAGAATATAAATGAATATATAATATATATTTAGGAAAAAAAGATGAAATAAAATAATTACCAGGATTATTGAGGATATTTCTATTGATATTCACAAATGATACTGGTTTGTAGTTTTCTTGTAGTGTCACTGGGTAGCTCTGGTATCAGAGTTATGGTAAAGGAGATTTGAATAACATTTCCAAGTTTGATTTAAAAGATATAAGCCATGCTCGGCATGGGGGTACATACTAGTAATCCCAGCACTCAGGCAGCTGAGGCAGGATGATCACAAGTTTGAGGCCAGCCTGGGTCACATAGTGAGCTCAAGGCCAGTCTGGGCTATATAGTGAGAACTTATCTGAAAAAAAACTGGACATAAATGTGCATATGTCCGTATATGTATATCTATGTATTGTCAAAAATATCACTCGGAGGCTGGGCATGGTGACACACAAAGGGAGATGGCTGGCATATGTGTGTGTCTAGCTTATCTTTGCTCTGTGTGGAAAGTAGGGGGGGGAAGCCTGTTTTCCTAAGAGTTCATAATTACAGACCCACTCTCACTGGCAAGAGGATTGCAATTTAGGGCCCAGCCTGTGCAACCTAGCGACTTAGACCCAGTATAAAAAAAACCCAATACAAAGCAAACAAAAAACCACCACCAACAATAACAACAACAAAAAACTAGGGATGGAGCTTAGAACAAAAACTTTGGGTTCGAGTCCTAAACATCCCCCCCCCCCAGATATCATTTGGAATCATAAAAGTCACCTTTTCAAATAACTGAAGTTAAAATCAAATAACTGAGGTCAAAGAAGGTCTATTCAGAAGATAGTAACAGCGAGTACACTGGATTATATACCAACGACCATCCTCATCCAGGTGTGATGACACACAACTATGATCCTGTGCCCTAGGAGGATCACAAGTTTGAGGCCAGGCTGGGCAATTTAGTGAGACCCTGGCTCCAAATTAAAAGGGCTAGAGATGTAGCTCAGTTGTAGACCACTGTGCAAAGCCCTTGATTCAACCTGCAGTATCACCACCAAAAAAAAAAAAAAAAAAAAAAAAAACAGTTCTCAGAGGAAAATTAATATTACTATGTCGTTTATTAGAAACAAACAAAAAGACCAAAAACAGATTAATCAAGTATTCACCTTGTAGAAGTTCAGATTCTTTGTTTGCAAAAACAAATCAACTCAGACAGAAAGCCAGATAAAGTAAATTATGGTTCAGCTCACAGTACTGAATGAGAAAGCTAAACATTCAGCTCTCAAAGGGCAGAAGCTAGAGTGGCTCTGGGGAGTAGGTAACAGCAATGAATTAGTTATGACATCAGCCAGCTATAGGTGTTTTCAGTCTTAACATTTTGCTTAAAATTCATTTTCCACAGAGAAATAATCCAATTAGCAAAGGTCAGGTTTCACATCTATTTTCTAATCTAGAAACTAATGTTCAGTGCATCTTAATTGGCAGTCTCATCAAGCATTGTCCAACAGGGAAATGTTAGTTCCTCAAGAAAAACTGGGATGGTATTATCAGATTGATTTTTCTTATTTTATTTTATTTTTTGGTACCAGGGATTGAACTCACAACCTCATGCTTGCCAGGCAGATGCTTATGCCGCTGAGCTAAATCCCCAGCCCCTGGAATGATAGTCTCAGAGGGGGGGAAATTGATGAGAAGTGAAAAGAAGAACAAATGTTTCTTTAGAAGCTAGATTTTTCCTAGAATGTTCATTACATTGGGTTTTTGTATTTCCAAAAAGTTATGACCACTCAGTATTAACTGAATAATTAAATGAAATATGACATACTTAAGATGGCCTATGACATAGTCATTAGAATCCTGTTTTGAATGAGCATTTCAATGATGGGAAATTTTCATTATGAAAAATAGGATAAAAAATCGGTGTACAGTCTGAATTAAATTTAGCTTGAAAGATTTGTTTCCTTCACAAATAAAACAGCACTTGAAAGAAATTTTCCGTACGTCTCCATGGTAAAGACACATTGTTTTACAAGCTGGGCATATACAAGGTTAGCAAATTTAATATCAGATAAAATAAAATGTAGGCAAAAAATTTCAAGGGCCTTTCTTGCCAGGACAATTTCCGGTGAGAAAGCCAGACACCGACAGGAAGAGCCCTCCAGTGGCGGCTTTTGTGGGCAGCTTTAAATGATGAGGCTTTTGTTGGGGTTCTGCTCCCTCATTTCTCCTGCGACCTTGGTTCCTGAGCCCGGCTGCCTACATCCTAATTTCCACTCATCTGGGCAGGGCGATCCCGCTTACCGTAGGACATGTGAAAGGACAGTGGTGAATTCCACCTAACACAAGGTTGGTGGTTTTCTTATCTCCAGGGACTGGGATTAAAGTGTGTTGTGGTTTGCATCGTAAATGTCCCCCGAAGGCCTGGATGCTCAAAAGGCTTGCTCCCCAGATTTGGTGCTACTGGAAGGTGGTGGGACCTTCGGGCAGGGTACTACTGAGGTGAGGTTAGGTCAGCGGCGTGCCCTGAAGGGGATGTTGGGACCCCGGCCTCTCTGGCTGCTTCCCATCCATCACGAGGTGAGCAGCTTTGCCGCACCTTGCTTTCTGCTAGGGTAGGAAGCTCTGCCTCGCCACAGGGTCAGGGCGCACTAGGCTGTGGGGAAGCCAAGGGATGGAAACGCAGGTCGCCTGACTTTGGGAAACTTGAAAATAGAAAGTG
Source organism: Dolichotis patagonum (assembly GCA_004027295.1). NCBI lineage: Eukaryota > Metazoa > Chordata > Mammalia > Rodentia > Caviidae > Dolichotis > Dolichotis patagonum. The sequence goes on along the minus strand of PVJX010007150.1, from coordinate 29,722 downwards.
GGCCATCCCCCTCGCTCTCAAAGCCGGTTTCATCCATCATTTAACCGAGCAGATCCCGTTGCTGTCAGCCCCGCAAAGGCCCTGCCAACAGAACCGTCAACGTCCTCGGCTGCTTTACACCCGAGTCATTGAACGACCACCAGGTGGCGCCAAACCACGGCAGAGACCTGGTGAATTTCTATGGCATCGCCTCAGACCTGCGGCTTTCAGGGCGCGAGAGTCAAACAGACGCTGGTGGGTCCCTGGGAAGCGGCCATGTCCGCTGTCTACCCACCCTTTCTCGACAGTTGAAATTGCGCTGAAGGGGATTCGAAAGCCTCCCAATTAGGAATGCAAGCTCCGAAGTGGACATTTTCCAAAGAGAACAGGGAGGCGGTAAACCTGCCCCGCCCCAGGCTCCTGAAGCAAGGTGGTGCGAGGACTGGACGAGGCGGGCAGCTTCACGTCTGCACAGATCCCAGAGCTGCTCAGGGCTAAGCCTGGAGCTCCTTTTGTTCGAGGGAGGCTCCAGGAAGTCAAGAGAGTGGAAACTGCTTGGGGATCTCGTCCAGACGTGCCCTTGCCGGAATCTGAGAGGCAAGCACTAAACTAGTATCTGCAAGGTGACAAAGGCCTGGGGAGGATGATGGCCGACATCTCAGTGGCTACCAAAGTGAACACGAAGTGTCCACAGGACATTCAGAGGACCCAGCGTTAAAGTACCATGAGTTACATGCAACCCCCTGGAGGAGGTAGGAAGGGGAAGCACTAATCAGGAAAACCCCGGAAAAAAAATGAAAAAAGAAAAGAAGACTAGACAAGACTGAATTTACCTGAAATTGATTAATACTGTGAGTGTGTGGTTGCTTTTATTTGTTAATTTTTCTTTAAGGGACATTTGAAGTAATGAGTAATCAAAATTGGGAAAAAGTATATTAAGAAGATGCTGTTATGTTTTCTTATCAGGCCTGAATCTGTGGCCTGTAAAATGCAAATAAGCTGCAAATGTTCATAAAGTTGAGTGTATGTAGGACATCTTAATACATTTCAAAAAGCAGAAATTGTATAGACCAAATAAATTCTCTAGCTACATTGTGATCAATGACTATGCCCAAACAAAACATGCAGTTACTTCAAAGTTTAAAAAGATATAGCCAAGTGTGGTGGTACTTGCTTGTAACATCAGCAATTGGGAGTCTGCGGCAGGAGGGTCATTGTGACTTTGACGTTTACCTGGGAAAAATTGTTCAAGGCCAGCCTAAACTATGTAGTGAAACCCTGTCTCAAAAAAAATATTTTTTTCAAAAGGGGAAAGTGCCCAATAATACTAGAGTCAAAGAGAAATCAATATTATTGCATCACATTCTTCAGAGAAAGAATGGTTAGAAATACAACACAAGCCTGTGTTTATTGATATAAATTGATAGATTTAAATGTTTTTATTAACAGAAAATAAATTGAATATTACACTTATAATTTTATTTATAAAGAGAAAAGTTTCACTTTGACACATTTAGAATTTTAGAAAAAGTTTTTTAAAGAGTGAGATATAATTATGGAAATTAGTTAAGAAAAGAGTACATGGTTCATATTTTAAATTAAAAGATGTATTTCACTCAGAGAAAATGCAAAACACAAATGTCTTTCTTGGTCCTTGAGAAAGGCCCTAGTGCTTTTCTCCTTCCAACTTGCCCCGTACTTCTTTAGGAAGGAGTCTTAGTGTACCCTTCCTCATAGGTTGGAATTCATTCCCACTAGATTTGAAGGTCACTTTTGAATCCCGTTGGTTTCATACCAGCATAGCCCAGATGGGATAGGAACAGTCCTCTTGATGACAAAGTGGCATAAGTAGGAAATGAGTGACTAAACCTAGTTGGCAACTGCTGATACCTTTGTGTGTATGTAAAAATGTAAATGTGTGCACAACTATGGGGGGTGTTGTGTTCTTTCAATCCTAGAGTTTCACTAAATTATTAAATTTAGCTGGTTTCTAACATTCATGTCTGTACAGAAGCCCATTTTCTCTGTGTCCCAAAACTGATGACGACCATATATTACAAATAAAATATTTTGATTAATTTCAATTGTGCAGCCAAAATAAAAAAGAAAAGCCTAGTACTAATTTCCTTGTCTACCTATGTTGTTTATCTGCAAATACCCATATGCCAGTAACTCAATGCCAAACAATTGTTATCTCATTTATTCTCCCATCATGAAGGAGGCACAGTACTGTTATTATTGCCACTTAACATCTAAGTGTCTCACAGAATAAAGTGTCTTGTTTGGCATCACGTGGCCAGTTAATGCCAAGATGGTGGTATAACAGAGGTTTGCATGGCTCCAAAGGCCTTAGTTAATGTTCTAGTCTTCTATGCTTTTAAAGTTATTTTTCTCTGTTCTTGCTATATTGGTCCTAGATATGACCTGATGCAAGAGCCTCAGCAAACCACACCACGGGACGTGGTGTCGTGGGTGGACTGCCACAAGGTGGCAGCAACATCTCAAGCTTTTTCTCTGAAATAAAGTCCAGACCCTTCTTACTTGACTTCCTGATCTACACAGGTAGAAATCTCCTTGTTTGCAAAACCTTTTGGTTTCTACTGTGGCTTCAAAGTCTGTTTTCCATCACTTTGCTCCACTGCTTCCTACAAAATGAATAATGTGGCCCTGACTTGCATTCAAATATTACTGTTTCAAATTCGTGAAGAGCTGCTCTCAAGTCCTATTACAGATATAAATGACATAAAGCAATAGATGCTCTGTATATTGGACATTATAGATATTTGTTTCACCACGTGTTTGATTTATGAGTAATAGAAGGCTTTCTTGAGTTTCCATTTCATCACTCCTCAGATGCTGGCATCTAGTTTTAAGCAAAATCTGTGAACTCTCTTGAACTAGCTAATTCTGAGGGGTGGGAGACCATCGTGATGGAGAGAGGACTGAATCCTGAAATGACCTTGGCCTTACTAAGTTGTCCAGGCTCTCTGTCTATAGTTATCACTGGTTACTTGGAGATTTGGGATGAGTTTACTCTGGTTTGTATCTTTTGTTTTCACTCTGTATTTTCATGGTGCTTTACAGGAAACAAAGGCTGCATTAAGCACTGTTAACCAGGACACAAGCTGGGCTGAATGTTGGGCAGTCCTGTGGAACCACTGCGCATTACACCTGAAGGTTTCTGGAGCTGACATGGGGCAAGGGCACCCTCCCTGCCTCCCCATGCATACTGCTTACCATCTTCAGGTGGAGGGGGACAGAGGTCTGGCTGGATGTGAGTGTCTGCAGTGTTGGCAGAGACTCTCAGGAGGAAAGAAGGTTTATCTAGAAGAATTCAGCCCTCTCTCCAATATATGACAGCAAAGGGTGACCTCAGCTGTGTGATTCCCATTTCTGCCCCTTTCTTCCACTAGACTTTCAGACCTGTTGGGTCTATGCACCTAGCTAAGGCCTTCACAATGAAAGGTTCCTGTTGTCACTGCAGCAATCCTTTTACGAGGTCTTAGACAAACGTCTGGGAAATTCTGCTGTTGAAGGTGGGCCAGGCAGAGGGTGTGACCTGCCTCAGCGTGGAGATCCGTCAGAAGGTTTGGGGCCACCATTGTGGCAGCCCTTCCACTATCATCACCACCCCCCAGCCAGGTAGATACTGGATCTTTTTTTTTTAATTTTTATTTTGAAGAGAATAAAACCAAATGAGAAAAAAACAAAATGGGGTCAGTCAAAACAAAAGGATGGACGTAGCACACGATTTAAAACCACAATACAAGGTGTCTACAATGGTTACCATGATATCTCTTGTTATCTTCAATAGAATTGTCCATATCATCAGGCACAATAAAATTGAACATAGCAGTACAGAACAAAATCAATAAAAACAAAACGTTGGAGACATTGTAGGACTTCAAAAGTGAGTAATAGTCAAACCAGAATGGGTATCATAGTGAATCTTACTGTCTTCAGAGTAGCTGCCTATACTCTCAGACTTGATACTGACAAACATAACAGATTTGAATAAGATCAGTCAAGACAAGATAGCGATCAAACAGAACAGATTCAAATAAAATCAGTCAAAACAAGACAGTGAAAACAATACAGGGCTTCAGATTAAGTTAATAGAAATTAAAAATGGTTACCGTAGTATATCCTGCTATCTTTGGAATAGCTGTCCATGCCTTCAAATCTAGTACAAGTAGACAAACTGGAACAGAATATAACCAAACTAAACAGAGCAATGAAAACAATATGGGTTGCAAATCATGATGCAAGATTAACAATGTCCTCTGCCTTCTTTATTTAGACAATTCCTCCCCTTTCACTTTCCCAGGGTGAATTGTACACTTTGCATCCCACTAACTCCTTTAGTTTTTAGATTAGGGAGGCAACCTGCTATTTATGTAAGTGGTTCTGAACCTTTTTACCCCTGAGCTTGGTCTCAAGTTGTATCCACTTACCTACAAGAGCCTCAAGATTTTTCTTCCTTATAGCTGAGTAGTTTTCCATTGTATAAAAGTGCTATGCCTTTCCAACCCATCTTCAGCTGAAGGGCAAGTTACCCCCACTTTTTTCAGGTTCCCTGTCACATACAGCTTTATTTTCTCATCTTTGACTTTCAGTCCATAAACCCTGTTTCAGGTTAATTATATTTTTTATATAGAGTATTTTGATGGACCCTGTCTCCTGATCCACTCTGCCTGTGTTTCTTTTTATTAGTGTGTTGAGGCCATCCATGTTAGCGATTTTGGACCACCTTCTCTGCCTCATCTCTGCCATGCTATTTTTCTTTTGTTGTTTCTCTACTTTTCCCCTTCATTCCACTGTCTGCCCCATTCAGTGAGCTCCCTCTGCTGCTGTTCCTGAAGCCATGGTCTTTTTTCTCTCTAGAATGTCTTTCAGTATTTTTTATAGGTTTGAATTGGTGGTCATGATCTCCCCCAGTTCCTCTTTGTCATGCAAGCATCTTGTTTCTCCATTAATTTTGAGAGTTTTGCAGGGTACATCAATCTAGGTTGATGGTTGGATGGATGGATGGATGGTACGTCAATCTAGGTTGGAGGTTATTTTCTTTCAGGGCTTGGAATACTGCACTCTAAGCTCTTCTTGATTTGATGGTTTGTGTCAAGAAGTCTGTCATGATTCTGATGGGTTTTCCTTTATAGGTGATCTGTTTCTTTTCTCTGACAGCTTTTAATATTCTGTTCTTGTGTTGAATTTCTGAGATCTTGATTACTATATGTCTGGGTATAGATCTATTTTGGTTATAGCTGGCTGGAGTTCTGTATGCCTCATATATCTGAATATCATTTCCTTTTCCTATGCTTGGGAAGTTTTCTTGAATTATTTCTGTAAATAGCCTTTGTATTTAATTTGTATTTACCACTGCTTCTTCACTCACATTTTTATTCTTAAGTTATAGATCCTCTTGTGATCTTCTAGCCTTTGTATTGTTACTTCCTGATTCCTTGTTATTTTTTAAGAGATCTTTCCTTTCACGATCACATGTTGCAAACCTGTCTTCAAGGTTTGACAGTCCATCTTTAGTTTCTTTCAAAAAGTTTTGCCAGTTTTCAATGGAGTTTTTAATTTCCTGATAATCTCTTTGAATCTGTTTCATGTATTTTAGATTATTTTTATATTCTTCATCGAAATTTTCCCTCCTTTCTCTATGCTCCTCCATTCTTCCATCTGTGTCCTCTAAGGAGGTGCTTAGCATCTCTTTTATTATTTTTCTTATATCTTCCTTTACTTGTATTAGTATGTCTCTTTTAAATTCTTTTATAATTTCATGAAGATATTTCTTTATATCAGATGCTGTCTTTTCAGAAACTGCAGGCCTGCAACCCCCGATCTCTGCTGTGAACACCTCTCCTGGGCCAGCACCGTTTGGGTTGGAGGCTGGAGACTTTCTTTTGTTTCTTCTTCTTGTCATGTTTCTGGTTTCTTCCAGACAAGTGGATAGTGGGAGTCCCTGGAACTTCCTGTATTGGTTACAATTATTCTGAAGTGTGCTGGCTAGGGATTGCTGCCCTCCCCAGTCTGCTGGTGACTACTAGGGTACAAGCAGGGGCGGGGCAGGCTGGCCTCTCCTTTCTAAGCTGGTCACCACATTAGTGTGTGCCGCATGGACAGGGCCGGTTAGGGATAGCTTCAGGGAGACCTCATCCTTGGCTCTTGGATGGCGCAGGGGTGGGGGAGGGCTCAATCCAAGCAATTCTCACCAGTCTGCTCTGCACTAGGAGTGGCTGAATGAAGTCGGCTGTAGTTCTGATTCTCGGTTTATCCTGTCTGACTCCAAAATGTTGCCCAGCCTATCACCTACTCCGGACTGAGTTCCCCACACTCACCACGAGCCGGTGCAGATCTCTGGTCTACCTCTCCTCTGTGACCCCCGTCCTCCCGCCGAGGCCCTCGGGCTCACCAATCCCCAACTTTACCAGGACTGTGCACCTCTGGATTCCAGCATCGCTTCGCAAACTGTACGGTCAGCTTCAGTGACAGCACATCTTGTTACAACCTTCTGTCCACGTTTTTCTTTTTTCTTCTTTCTTTCTTTTTTCTTTCTTTCTTTCTTTCTTTCTTTCTTTCTTTCTTTCTTTCTTTCTTTTTCTTCCTTCCTTTTCCCCCCTTTAGTTTCTTCCTGAGTCGAGAGGATCCATCTCCTTCCATCTGGTCTTCTCCAAGATGCTATATTCCAGTATCTGAGCTGTTTCTCTCAGAGAGGCTTTTTACTTTGCTGCTTATTGATCTGCCATCTTCCCAGCTTCTCCTATTGGATCTTCTGACCGAATACTTTAAATCATTTTATATTATTTTCTGCCTTTTGTTGTTTTCTAGAAACCTTCCTCAATTCTATCCTTCAACTCTTCCATGGATTTTTAAGTTTTTTCATAATATTTATTTTTGTTTTTTGTTTTTTTGAGACAAGTTCTCATTATGTAGTTCAGGCTGGTTTTGAACTCACTGTTTATCCCAGGCTGGCCTTAAACTTGTGGTGCTCTTCCTGCTTCAGCCTCCTGAGTGCTGGGATTATATGTGTACAACACCATGCCTTGATAGTTACATTTTAAACCAGGAGCTTATTTTTAGGGCCAGATTTTTCATTTAAAAACAAATTCTCAAGAAATTGATTTACTGGTCTTAAAATTTGTGTGAATTTATAAGAGTAGCTACGACCTTCTTTTTTTTTTTTTTGTGTGGTACTGGGGATTGAACTCATGACTTCATACTTGCTAGGCAGGTGCTTAAGCCACTGAGCTAAATCCTCAACCCTAACCTTCTTGAAAAAGAGAAACAAAGTCAAAGGATTTGTATTTTTCAGTTTCAAAACTTAGTTCAAAGCAACAGTAATCAATGCAGTGTAGCACTTAAATAAGGATAGGCATATAAATTAATGGAAGAGAATTGAGAATTCAAGAATAAAACAAATCTTTAAAAAATATATGGTCTCACCAGGCATGGTGGCACATGCCTGTAATCCCAGCACTCAGGAGGCTAAAGCCTGGGCTACCAAGTGAGCTCAAGGCCAGTTTAAACTGCATAGTGAAACCATGTCTCAAAAAGACAAAAAAAAATGTGGTCAGTTGGTTTTAACAAGTGTTAAGACCATGTACTAATCAGAGAGAACAGTCTTTTTTTTCCTTTTTTTTTTTTTTTTTGAGCCAGGAGACATTATATAGCTCAGACTGGCCTTGAACTCCTACCTACCATGTAGCTGAGGCTGGCCTTGAATAATGTTCCTGCCTTAGCTTCCTGTATACTGAGATCATAGGTGTGTGCTAACATGCCTGGCTCATGAACAGTCTTTTCCACAAATGCTGCTGGGACAACTGGATAGCCATATGCAAAAGAATAAAGTGAAATCCTTACCTTATCCCATAGATACCAAATGCAAAGGTCTAAATTAAAAATCAAAAGTATAAAACTTGCTGGGACTACAGGTATGTGCCATAATACCTGGCTACACCAAAACTATAAAACTAGAAAGCATAGTGATAAATCTGTGGGCTTGGATTTGCCAGTAATTCTTAAACATGACACCTAAAACACAAGCAGCAAAAAAAGTAGATACTTCATAAAAAAAAATTGTTCTTTTTTTTTGGTACTGGGGATCGAATTCATGACCTTTCACTTACCAGGCAAATGCTTGAGCCTCTAAGCTAAATCCCAGACCCAAATTTTTATTTTTCAAAGGACACTATCAAGAAAGTAAAGAGACAACTCAGAATGAGAGAAAATATTTGCAAGTCATATACTCAATAAGAGATATATATCTAGAATATATCAAGGACTCTTACAATTTAATAATAAAAAGACAACAGAATTTTAAAATTGACGAAAGACCTGAATGGACATTTCTCCAAAGAACAATTATAGATGGCCAATAATCACATGAAAAGATATATCTAGTATCATTACTTACAGAGAAATACAAACCATAGCTGTAATGAAAACTTCACCCCACTGGGATAAAGTAAAAATATTGGATAATAAAAAGAATTGGTTAATATATAGAAAATCAGGATTCTCCTGTACTCCTGGTAGGAATTGCTTCTTTGGAAACTGTTTTTGCAATTCTTCAAAATGTTAAATGAAGGTGACCTGGTAGCATATTCCTGTAATTACAGCTACATAGGAGGCTGAGGAATAAGGGCCACAAGTCTGAGGCCAGTCCAGCAATTTAGCAAGACCTTGTCTCAAAATTAAAATATAAAGTGTTCCTTTTTCCCCACAGCCCCACCAACATCAGTTATCTGTTGATTTCTTGATGGCAGCCATTCTTTCTGGAGTGAGATGGAATCCCAATATTGTCTTAATTTGCATTTCTTGAATGACCAGTTATGTTGAACATGTCTTCATGTATTTATTTGCCATTTGTATTTCTTCATCTGAGAAGTGCGTGTTCATCTCAGATGCCCATTTTTGGATTGGGTCTTTGAATTTGGGGGGCCTGATGTTTTTCAGCTCTCTATACATTCTAGACATAAATCCTTTGTCTGAAGGACAGCTAACTAAAATTCTTTCTCATTCAATGGGATTTCTTTTGAAGTATAAAAACTTTTTAGTAAGAGGAGATCCCAGTTGTTGATTCTTTGAAGTATTTTCCATGCAGTTTGTGTTTTGTTCATGAACTCTTTGCCTACCCCTCTGTCTTCAAGATTTCTACCTACCTCGTCTTCCAGTAGATTTAGTGTTTCTATTTTAATATTTAGATCTTTGATCCAGTTTGTTAATGTAAACTGGTGCAACCACTGGTGTAATCAGTGTGGAGATTCCTCAAAAAACTAGTATTGGAAGTCCCATTCAATCCAGCTGTTCCCCTTCTGAGTATTTTCTCAGAAGAACTGGAAATGTCATGCCACAGTGATATATGTGCACCAATGTTTATAGCAGCACAATTCATAATAGCTAAATCTTGGAAACAATTCAAAAGTCTATCAACTGCAGAATGGATAAAAAAGATGTAGTATTTTTATAAAATGGGATATTACTAAGCTATAAAAAAGGATAATCTTGAGGCTTTTGTAGGTAAATGGAGGCAACTTGAGACCATACTCATAAGTGAAATAAATCAAATTCACATTTATAAATATAATGTTGTCTCCCTAGTATAAAAAATAATAAAAGGCTGAAAGAGTAATAAGATCCAAAATGTACAATAGATGTTGTAATTATGAAAGGGAAAGAAAGTGCTCAAAAGGAAAGAACAACTGAGATAGGGGAAAGGAGACAAAGAAGAAAGGAAAAGATTATATGTATGTTGGTAAGCATATATAAATGTATGTATATGTACGTATGCAAGATAGATAACTATACTATCAATCTGTTAGTTCATCAAAAAGAACGGTTTGTGCTGCCATTGTTTATTTTTGTGCCTAGATCTTGTAACTTGAACAACCAAGATAATATACAATATATTAACTAGTGTTAATTTCCTGCTGTTTTTTTCTGAAATTCTGTATCATTTCTATCCTTTTTTCTGTCTTGCTTTTTAAAATAAAAGAAATTAAAATATAAAAAGGGTTAGAGTGGCCCTGAAGCAAGGCCAGCAGATTGCTGTAGCTGCTGGTTTCAAACAGGAGCCTAAAGAGAATTCTTTCTGTGGTCTGTTGGCCATTTCAGAACTTTGGAAATGTAATGGTCAAATTCACCAGAAAGAAATAGCAGGTGAGTATGGCGGACTTTCCAGGGCCTGCAGGAGAGAGACCCTGGTGCCTTGGGACCTGTACCATGCGGTTGACTCGGGGTGCCGGGATAGGGTTAGAGATATAGCTCAGTGGTAGACCACTTGCCTAATATATGCAAGGCATTGACTTCAACCCCTAGTACCAGAAAATAAAAAGTTAAATGTAAAGTTTCCATTTTACCCATAAAATATATACCCAAGTATAGATAAATGAAAATATGTAAATGCAAAAATTTGTACGTAACATTATCCATAATAACCAGATTTGGGTAGCAACAACCCAAATATTGAACTAATTAATAAATTATGCTCTATTCAAACACTGAAATTATTCATCTTAATGAGGAATGAAGCACCTTCAACAGTGAGTTAAATAAATATAATAATATTACATAAATACAATGTTTACCTTTAAGGAATTTACCAGACAGTGAAGTATACATATTCTAAAATAATCAGGAAGCATGTAACTATGAATATATGTAGGATGTATATAGACATTCTGAAAAAAGTACTCCTTTTGGTCTAATTTAGACAAAAGGAAGGCTCCTCTGGGAAGCAGTGATCACAATAACGGTGTGAAGTCGAAGCAAATGGAGATGAAGGGGCAGCAAGCAGTGGAGACAGGAATACTTAGCATGAGGGCAGCTGAGGGGGCTTGAATTAGGTAGTAAGGTGGGAGTGGCCCAAGGTAAGCAAGGGAGTAAATGGAACAAGGATTTTGGTCTTTGTTATGACAGTCAAGGAGGATCATTCAAGGATTTTTTTTTTCAGCGCTGGGGATTGAATTTACGGCCTTGAACATGCTAGGTAAACTAAGTGTTCCACCACTGGGCTATGTTGTCACCCTCATTCAAGAGTTAGAAGCAGATTCATGATGTAATCTGATTTGTGGGTAAGCAAATCATCTGTCAGATGATTGGAGTAAAATATAAGCATGTTAGGAGGATAAAGTATGGTCCCAGTAAAAGATGATGGTGGCAGGAGAGTGGTGCAACGGAGCTGGAGAGAAAACTTGTTTAGAATCCAGGGGTTACAGCTCAGCAGCATAGTGCCTGCCTGGCAAGCATGAGGTTCATGGTGTAAGAATGAGGCCACTTTCCTCTGACCTACTCACCTGTGCACTACTCACACCTGCTTTCACACTTTCTTTCCCCTCTTCCCTGTGCACTCTTGTGCTTTGGTACTGGCACAAATGCATGGAAGCCAGCTGATGCTCACAGCCTGTGGTCCATTCTCTGTCAATTCTTGGAAGAAAAGTGCTCTATATCAGTCATCTCTAATGGAGAAACCTGGGAGTTGAGTAAGGAGATAAACATGCCTAGGGCATGGTGGAGTGTGCCTTTAATCCCAGCATCTGGGAAGCTGAGGGAGGAGGATTTGTAAGTTCAAGAACAGCCTAGGCTACAAAGTGAGCTCAAAGTGAGCCTGAACTACACAGTGAGACCCTGCCTCAAAAAGACAAAAAACAACCAAAAACAAAAAACCAAAAAAAAAAAAATCAAAACCAAAACAAACCATGTATAAAAGAGATTAGAAGAGGATCCTGCCCCCATGCCCCTCCTCAGCAAGTCTGTGACTTCAACTACACGGGTCCACCCCCAAGAACTCTGGGGACAAGTTGTTCTGGCCACTCCTCTGCAGTCCTACCTCCCTGGGTTCCATTCCCTGGAGAAGCTGCACCAGAGTGTCACGGTGACAGAGTCCCTCCTCAGCGCCCCAAGGACCCAGTGTACCACAAGTAGAAGGAGGTTTGGGAACTACACCCGTGGGGTTTCCTGCAGGCCTGCTTAGTTGTCTTGGAGACAGACACAGCTGAGCTGTGGTGTTTCCTGGCCTTAGCCCTCCATAAAAGGCTGGTCATATGAGCCAGAAGGAAAGGGAGGAGGGTATATAGTCCAAAGGGGAGGAAATGCCAGAGGCCACTGAGGAAAGGGCCAGGTGCTGAGAGAGAGAAGGAAGCCAGGCTCTGGCCTTTAGGCAACAGAATCAAAAGTAAGGAAGTGTCAAAACACAACAGGATGGGGGTCAAGACGGCACAAAGACCAACCTGAAGGAACCCTCAATGGCCGAGGCTGGAACAAGTTGTGCAATAAAATCAATAACATAGTATTGGATCAATACAGTTGGAGACTACTGTAGGAACAAAAGAAAAACTCGTGGATCCCTAACCTATTACTCATTAAAAGCATGATTTGTATTTTCTTCTGAGGCAGTCAGGGACTTATGCCTTTTTTTTTTTTTCTAACAGAGACTCTTCACATGAGACTAAAAGCAGAACAAAGTTTGATCTTCATTTTGTACCTTAAAACTTTGGTTCAGATCCATTCTGAGCTTTGCCTATAGGCATGTGAATCATTTATGGAGGGTTTGTCTGAAAATTGGTGAAACAAGGTTGACTGGTCCTTAATTTATGTAACCTATCTCAGCCCCCTACAAGATTGAAGACACCAAAATAAGAAATTTACAGGGATATTCAATTATAAACAAGCACCCAGAAGTATTCTCTACAGTCACCTTGGATTCCAGCAGAGCCTCCACAAAACTGAGACTGTCCCAGATACCTTCTTCTCAGGGAGTCAGAATTGCCTCCTCCACAGACACCTTGTAAAACTAGAACAGGGCCTGAGCAGGGACCTAACGGCCTGGACCCCGACCTGGGGAGCCTTCACATGGTCCCCAGCCGGTAATGGTCTGAGCAGGCGTCACAGGCAGGGACTGTGGGCGCCTGGCCCTGGAGCAGCAGCTGGATCCTCAGTGACTTGGAGGGAGTCGGTGTCTGTCCTGGGCTCCTGCATCTCTGCTTGTTTTTCCCTGTTGTGGAAGGAAGTGAATGATGTAACCAGCTATATGGGCAGCTCCACCAGATCTCTTAGAGCCCATCTCATTTCAGAGCCACTTTTGAAGCTACTTGAAAAAAATGATGTGACAGTTCCTGTCAAAAAAAGATTTTTCAGAAACACAGAATATCTGTGATGAAAGTGGCCCTTTTCCCCTTTTGCAAAGTAAGACATTCCAAAATTTCAAAATGCCAGCCAAGACCCCAATCTACCTGAAAGTTGCTCACAACAAAAAAGGAAAGAAATTTAAACTGAGGGACATTTTGTCTCCTGATATGATTAATCTGCCCCTTGGGAATTTTGGTCACACCATTCACATCGGCAAGCACGACATCTTTGGAGATAGATCCTTCCTTCAAGGGAACTATGAGCTACTGCCCAGAAACCAGGAGAAAACTCGCTTGGGCCATTTCCTCACTTGGGCCAGTTCCCAGGCATAATGAGTTCTTCCAAGCCAACGGCATTTCAGACTCCATGTTCACAGAAATACCCTCCCCAGTGCTCAAAAATGCCAGCTCTCTCCTGACCATTGGAGGGGCCCCTCATGTTGCCCTTATTGTCACTGGTGGCATTTAATTCCTAAAACAGTCCTTTGGGCCACCAAAGCTGCCCAGGCTCAGCTGTGAGCCTGTCATAGAGGAAGGAGCTCAGGAGAAAAGCAGTCTGTTGGAGAATGGTACCATCCCCCAGGGCGACACCTCGTGGGGCTCCAGCGGCTCAGCATCTCAGTCCAGCCAGGGCAGGGACAGCCAGTCCTCCAGCTTGTCCTAACAAACAGCCAGTCCTCCAGCTTGTCCTAACAAACAGCCAGTCCTCCAGCTTGTCCAAACAGCCAGTCCTTGACTGGCTAGCAGAGGACATGTTTGACCATCCTGCCCCATGCGAGCTCATGAAGGGAAAGACTAAATCTGAGGGACCTCTCTGACCTAACAGGTGGTTCTCTCCTCTCTGCAGCTCAATCTTGGGCCCTCACTTTTGGATGAGGTGCTGAATGTCATGGATAAAAATAAGTAACAGAATGCTTTTTTATTTATTTATTTTTTTTTTAGGATGCTTTTTCCTTTGGGGCAAAAGGTACCAAAAGAAAGAGGGGGAAAAAAAAAGTCAACTAACTGCAGTTAAAGAAAAGAGCTTTCCTGGCTGCTTTTTGCAATTGTCTGTTGCATTTTCTAAAATAATATTCCTATTCCTACAAAAAATTTTTTTAACTGTTTGCAAAAGTAATTTAGAAAAAAAATAGCAACAAAAGTCCTATCGTGGCAAAAAAAGAGGAAATGACTCAGAGCCCAATTTCGGGGACACTGCTAATGTTCAGCTCACATTTTTTTGTTTGCAAACATGTAAGAAATCCAGCCTGGCTAGGATTGGCACTACCGGGAAGGACTAGATGAGTCCTTTTGTTCTATTTCCCTTTTCCTGCCTTATGATGAAGTAACTTTTCAATCGTTCTTTGACTTTGGTTTCTGCTTTCTTCAGCCCTTCCCAGTTTATAAAATCTACTTATTCTATTCAGCTCATGGGACACTTCTCTTGTTTTATGGAATGAAGAGTTACCTGGTTCTACTGTTGTAAACAGAGCCAATTCAGATGTTTAAACTAAATTTGTTGTAATTTTGTCTGTTGACAATTTGAAAGCATAGAATTTGAAAGGGAAAAAATTTAACAATACAATGGCATCCACTGACCTAACCACATGATTGCTGTATTTGTGTACCTCCAGTTATGATGTGGTAAGAATGCACCTCAACCCAGGTTTTCTTTTCAAAGACACAACTCCAATAAATTTAGTCAGGTGGAAAACATTAGCCAAACAGAAATTGAGGGAAATTCTACGAAGTGCCTGAAGAGTTACTGCTCCAAATCATCAAAACTAAAAAATGCAGAAAGCCTGAGAAAGCGTGTCTTGGTTACTTTTCTCTCATTGCTGAGACTGTTGGAGACCTCAGCCCAGCATCTCTGAGCAGGATTTAAAATTAACTAATTGGCTTTTTATGTTTATCTGTGAGTCTGTTCTAGGCCTCGGCCCCTTGCCTGGTGATGTGAGCTGATTCCTAGTAAGTGAACCTCTATGAATCACTGGTCCTGGCTGAGGCCTGTAGTGGCCTGTGAAGCCAGATACCTCAAAGGGCAAGATAAGGCCACAGCTTCGGACACTTGGCTCCAACCCCAATTAACTAGTTAGAGACTGCAGCTACAGAAATAACTCCTGCAGTCTCAGTCCTACTATAAATGTGAATTTGGAGGTAAGTTCTCCTAAATTGGCATAATTTACTACTTGGAGAAGTCTTTGAAGTGACTCCCAAGGTCCTGCTCATTTCCCATGCTTTCCTCAGTTTCCCTGCCTTTTGTCCTTGGTCCCCGTAAAAGTGGGCTGAGCCGGAGAAGTTTCTGTCTTAGCCTTTGGAGTCTCAAGTTCAACTAAAGGGTTTTGACCCTCCTGGAGCCCTAAAAAATCATATAACTTGTCCCATTTTATTTAAACTCCTCCATACACTCGTTTGGGAGATCAGAGATCTAGGTCAGGACCCGACAGAGACAAAATACCTCACACCCAAAATTAAGGAAGCAAAGGTTTATTTAGCTCACAGTTTGTGGAGGTTCAGTCCATAATCAGCTGGCTCCAAAGCAGGGTGGCTCATGGGACAGGAGCAACAGTTCAAGGTGGCAGAAGACAGCAAAAGCAACAAGAGCAAAAGGGAGGAAGAGCAAGCTTCTCTGCCTCCCTTATACTGTAAGCAGGCTGCGGCCCCCTAGAGTGGGTGCAGCACTCACATCATTTCCATGGCATCCTCTTGCACAGGCTCAGGATGTTTATAAAGTGAGGACCCTTACCTCCTGCTGAGTCACTTAGTTAAATTTCTAAACTTCTCAAGTTGACACAGTGTATCAACCATACAACCCCTTATGAATTTGGCAACCAGACACATTTCTCTAAACTGGTCTCCAGATACAAAACTATGCTTATTCTTATTTTACAACTTGAATATTATAACGTAGATTTAACAGTTCTTAAAAACAAGTATTTAGTCTATCAACATTGGCCAGGGATTTAGCTCAGTGGCTCAACACTTCCCTGTTAAGTGCAAGGTTGTGAGTTCAATCCCTCGTACAAAAACAAAACAAAACAAAAAATTCCCAAAACAAAACAAAAAAACCAGTCTATCAACATTATATGACATTTTTACCTTGGCCCCCCCCCCAAAGACTCATGCACATCCCTTTATGCAAAATGCATTTAGTCCATCTGCAAGAGTAGCCAAAGTCCTAACAGTTTTAACCTTGCTGAAAAGTCCAATTTCCAAGTCTCAGAAATGCAAGGCAAACTCTTAGTAGAAAGTCCCTGTACAAATGAAAACAAAGTTAAACACTTCCAATATACAATTGTACAAGATAAACATTTTCATTCCAAAAATTACAAATGAGGATACAAAGAACTGAGACCAAAGCAAGTCCAAAACCCGGCAGTGTGAACATTAAGTACTGTAGTTTCATGTCCAGCATCTGAAGCAATCTGTGGCAAATTGTGAACTTCAAAGGATTTGAATGATTCTACCTCTACTGCACTTCTTGTGGTTATACTTCCCATAGCTTCTCTCTTAGGCCTGCTTTGTTCTCTTCTTGCAGCTTTCCCTAGATAATCCATGTTCCTGGCTCTTCCAAACTTTTAGGGTCTCCACTGCACCTTTGGCTTCACACACTGCCCTCTCAGGGGAACACTGCTTGGCCTCCCAGGCTTTCTGAAATTGAGGTGAACGCCTTTTTAGCCCCATAATTCTTGCATTTTGCATGCATCTAAAACCAGCACCACATGGATGATACCAAGGTCTGTTGCTAGCTGGAGCAGTGGCCAGGCTTTGCTGTCTTTTGGCTGTAGGGGTTGAATCCCTGGATCATTGGGCATTCTGAATCCAATTCTGAGAAATAAATTTTGTATGCTACCTCTATTCTGGAACCAGGTGCAGCTGTTGCCATTCTGGAACATTGTGCTCTGTGGCTTTCTCATCAAAGCAGTCTTTCACTTTTGCAATTTTGAGGCTGCAAAGAATGGAGACTTGCTGCTTTTGTAATGTCATCTTTTGTATTCTCTTGTTGCTAAGGCTGATGCTAAGGCCATCTTTTATATTCTTTTGTTGCTTCTCAGCACTCCAGATCTCAGCTTTATCTTTGCAGTCTACAGCTTTACTGGAGCTTCCTTTCTGGCTAAACTTGCAACATTTTAAATCACCCTGCTGGTCTCTTTGCTCTTTATTCTCAACATATATCTAGCTAAAAGCCCCCAACATCAGTCATGCCACAGCCTCAACATTTGACTGCATTGAAATTTCTTCTGCCAGACTAATTAGTCCACCACCCTTAATCTTCTTCTTGGACAGTCTCAGAACACAAGTAAAATACAGACAAACTTTTTGGCAAGCTATAATATACATCATCTGGAGTCCAGCAACCAATGCACTCCTTTCCAGAAGAAACTTCCGAAGACTGGTCTATGCTGATAGCATTTCTATCAGCCTTCTGAGCTCTGATTAGTGTCTACCCAACAGAACAGCTTAAGACATTCCAGCTCTACTCTTTTAGGCAACATCTCTGAACCTTTCCAAACTGTTCCCACAAGCCATTCCCAAATGCTCTTGAACCACATGGTCAGATACAGTTACAGCAGTGACCCCCCCATACCAAATTCTGTCTTGGTTTTTTTTTTTACTCTCATTGCTGAGACAGAATACCTGACACCCAAAATTACAGTTTGTGGAGGTTCAGTCCATAATCAGCTGGCTCCAAAGCAGGGTGGCTCATGGCACAGGAGCAACACTTCAAGGTGGCAGAAGACAGCCAAAGCAGCAAGAGTAATAGTGGAAAGAGCAAGCTTCTTTTCCTCCCTTATATTGTAAGCAGGCTACGGCCCCCTAGAGTGGGTGCAGCACTCACACCATCTGCACAGCATCCTCTTGCACAGGCTCAAGATGTTTCCGAAGAGAGGATCCTTACCTCCTGCTGAGTCACTTAGAAGTTAAACTTCTAAACTTCTCAAGTTGACACAATGTATCAACCATTACAAGGTTTCATAGTTTAGAGGCACAAGGAGTCTGCACGGTGGAGCAGAAGACTTTGACAGAAAAGCCCAGTGAAATCTAAATGAAATTTGGAGTTTATGAACATAAATGTTCCAATATTGGTTTAGATTTTGCAGTGCTTTTGAGGGTGCATTGTTTGAGGATACTGAAACTTGTGAGGGGTACTCAGAAACTTTCTGTACAGGCTGGGCATGGTGGCACACTCTTGTAATCCCAGCACTCGGGAGGCTAAGGTAGGAGGATCATTGCAAATTGCAGATCAGCCTGGGCTACAAAGTGAGCCAAGGACCAGCCTGAACCGCATAGTAAGACCCTGTCTCAAAAGCCAAAAAAAAAAAAAAAAAAAAAAAAAAATCAAAGAAAGAAAAAAAGAAAAGAAGCTGTACTGTTTTCACAATTTTTTTAAAAAATTAAAATAATTCTAAAAATTCATTATATTAATGATAATAATAATACGTTAAAATCTAGGAGGTTCTTGATGGCATACATAGAACTTTCTCACTTGATTTTACTGTGGCATACTATTCCATCATGTGGGTTTAGTGTTATTTAATCAACTCCTCCATTGGCGAGTACTTGGTTGTTTCCAGTCATTTTGCTAGTTCAATGTTATAAAAATAGTGTATCATTTATATGTGTAAGAATTATGAGAATTAATTCCTAATTGTAACCCTTGGGTTAAAAAACATTGACACTTGTCATTTTGATCAATACTTCCAAATGCAACCCAGCATTGTAGGGGTGAATGCTTGTAATCCCTGAGATTATAAAAGGAGGCTGAGAAAGGAGGATCACAAGTCCAAGCCCAGCCTAGGTATCTTAGTGATTTGGTGAGACTCTCAAAATCTAAAAAAGATTTTTTTTTTTTTTAGAAAAAGAAATGGCCTCACACCTGTAATCACAGCACTTGTGCGGCTGAGGCAGGGGGTTCATTGAGAGTTCAAGGCCAGCCTGAGCTGCATAGTGAAACCCTGACTCAAAAAAAAACCAAAAAAACAAAAAAACAGGAATGGCGTTGTAGCTCTGTGCTAAAGCTCTAGGTTTAATCCTCACTATAGCAAAAAAAAAAAAAAAAAAAATTGCCTTCCTTAGATATTGAATCAATTTATACTTTGCCAAGGAGAAAAAAATAAAAATGAAGTTGCATTATTTTGGGACACTTAGAATAAAGTCAGAGGTCATTGTGAATCAGGTCACAGACTCCTCTGCAGTTTAACATTTGCACTGAGCTATAGGTGTACCTATCCTGCCCTCTCTGCATTATAGTTGAGCATAGAAACATTGTTAACCTCTGTTGATGTTCTTTTGAAAGATACCTTTCATTTTGATAGCTACGGTTAATGTCCGATTGTCTTATTGTAAAGTGTTGTGTTGCTTATGTTGTTCTGTTCTGATCTGCTTTGTTCTGCCCTCTTTTGTTTTATTCTCTTTAAAATTAAAAAAAAAAAGAAAGATACCTTTCCCCAAACTACCCAGAGGCTGAGACCACATCCAATCCCTTTCTTACAAAGCAGCTTATTTTTTGCCAGCACCAACCATAATTTCTGACTAACAGATGATGTAATCTCCAACCTCCTTGTAGTTTAGAGTTATAAATATAACCATCATTTTGTAAAGTGTTGGGGCACATTTTTAAAAGCTGTTTGAATCTGTGTTTTCCCAGATTGCAATTCTAATTAGCCTGAAATAGATGTAATTTTCCTTGCTCTTGACTAAGCTGATCTTATTCTTAGTCAACAGCTTCCACCAGCAATATAGGAAATGCTTCTTTTTCCACATTCTTTTAATATGAATTGTAATCAAAGTTTTAAAAAATTATTAATTTTACTAACCTAATAGGTAAAAAATACTTTGGTATATGTTTTAATTTTTACTTTTCTTATTAATAATAAGGCTGAACAATCTATGTTTCTTTTTTCTTTATAGATTTTTTTTTAATTTTAAAGAGAATAAAACAAAACAAAGCAAAACAAAACAGAACAAAGCAGATCAGAGCAAAACAATGCAAATAACACAGGATTTCGGTCTTTCCATATTTCTGAGGTCTTCCTACTGCATGGAAATGGTAGCTAAAGCCTAAAGCTGAGGACAAAACCCTGAAAAAACAAAAATGCTAAGGATCTATTTTACTAAAGAACGTAGCCAAGAATTTAACCTCTTTTGTAGGGACTATCAAAAGGAGATGAAACCGTCCTCATTACAGGTGGCAGTCAGCATCCCCCTTTGGGCAGGCCAGAGGGAAGAAGAATGGTCTATATGGGTCCACAAGCCAAGAAAAGGGCAAACTCTGGGCCACAATTCACAGAGATTAGGTATTAGATGCCCTTCCACCCCTTGAGCCAGCCTAACGGAAATCCTGATCTGGCCTGGCTAAGTGAGAGAGGGAGAGAGAGGAGAGAGGGAGAGAGAGGAGAGAGGGAGAGAGGGAGAGAGGGAGAGGGAGAGGGAGAGAGAGAGAGAGAGAGAGAGAGAGAGAGAGAGAGAGATACCAGGGGCAAAGAAGGGATCAGCAGAGTAAGTGGAGAATGAGTGTCCTAAGGGTTAAGTGAGCAACATGGAAGTAAGCTGGGCTGGCTTCCTGACAGGGAGCTTTGCCCCTTAAGTATGAGAGAAAAGTGTCACCAGCTAGAAGATCATTGAGATGGAAACGAAAACTAAAGCATGAATTTGCAGATTAAGAGGTAAGAGAAGACAACTAAGGGGCTCTGATTTAGGTTGTAGATGGAGGTGAGCACACTCTGATGAAGGGGATCAAACTGCACTCCCCAACCCTAGAGGTAGGAGGACAGCTTTTAAGGGTTATCTTAGGAGGCCAGGGTCCAGGTGATCATTAACTCAGTCCTGGTTTCACAGGTTTGGAATCTTCATGGCTTGAGGGTGTTTCTGCTTCTATGAAATGATTCTCTGTGGTTTTAGTCATGTGGGCTCTGCTGTTTCAGGAATGCAGGTGATAAAAAGAAAAAAGGATTGCAGATGATTACAGGGTTACGGTAATGGCTGGAGACATCTAAGTGAGACGGACTAGCTGGGTTTAGGGCTAATAGACTTTTCCAATCAAGGTTTTCACAGCTGGTGCTCCACAATCTCTTCTGTGGTCCTCCCAGACTCCCCATGGCTCTCTCCGACACTTTCTCTTTCAGAAAGTTCTCCCACAACCACCTACATAATCTATTATCACTTTTTCTGTTGGTCTCCATTCTCCTTACTATGCTTTATTTTCTTTATAGCACTTATTACAATTCATCTTATTTTCTTCTCCCCTTCCCATATACCTAGAAACTAATATAATGCCTGACATTTAAAGTCTTTAGTGCATTTTAAAGAAGTGAATGAGTAGAGTTGGACAAGGAATATAATGATAGATGAGATTATAAAGGTTAGATTGTGGCTGGATTTTATGGTCAAGCTATAAATATGATTCCATTTTATTATTCTTGTTGTTGTACTGGGGATTTTACTCAGAGCCTTCAAACTGAGCTACATTCCCAGTCCTTTTTTATTTTTATTTTTTGAAATAGGGTCTTGCTAAGATGCCCAATCAACCTTGAATGGCAAAAGGAATTTTGCAGGTGGATTAATGATCATGAGATGAGAGATTATCCAGTAATTATAAGTGAAGAGGATGAAAAAGTTAAAGTCAGAGAAGGAGATGCAATGAAAGCACAATAATAGTATTTCTGGCTTTGGAGATTAAAAGAGAACACAAGGCAAAGAATGCAGTCAGCCTATAGGCACTGAAAATGTCAAAGAAATTGATTCTCCCTGATATCCTTCAGAAGGAATACAGGCTTGCTTACATCTTGATTCTAGTACAATAAAACTCATTTTCAGACTTCTTGCCCACAGACCTCTTAAATATTTGTATCACTTTAAATCAAAGGTTTGTTGTGGCTTGTTACATCAGCACTAGGAAACTAATACTTAGTAGCTGTACTATAATTTTTGTGTTTTAGGAAGACAACTCCATTTTAGCACCACTACCTGAACACTACAGCATTTATATCTATAGTCCCTGATACAATGGATAACTATCCATGCTCCTAGCAGCAGCTACTTTTGAGTCCCCAAAATACCATGAGAAAGTATACATACTGCAAACTTAGTACTTCAAAATGGAGAGATTAGGACAGGCCCAGGTTGGATAATTTTTAAGGTGGTTCTTCCAAGTGGGAGAACTGGTTAGGATTAGAGAGTTTAAAATAGCTTTGGGCAGACTGGCACAGTTAGCTGAAGGTCTTGAAGTGAGTCTTGAAGAACAAATCATTTTACTAGGTGTTTGTTTGTTCTATGGTGCTGAGGATCAGACCCAGGACCTCACATATGCTGGACAAGGGCTCTATCACTAAACCATGGCCCCAGTAAAGGACAAGTCATTTCAGCTGGTTCATGGTCTTATCTTCTAGGAGCAGGTATTTCCTTGAGCAATTGGTTAAGCTACTTTCACTTGATCTTAGTGTTTAACACAAAAGTAGGAAAGTATGCCCCAGTATTGTTAAATACAGAAACAAAGAATTAAAGTGGTATCAAGTCAACCAAGTCTCCTGAGTGGTCTGGATTCCATTTCTTCTCTTTACTCAAGGACTTTACTCTTACACTTTTGTCTTTTTCCTGCACACCATCTGTTCTCTTTTTCTGCTGGGTCATTTTCATCTTGAAAAAAAAAAATGTCTGTCCACTGGTCCCCTTAATATCTGTCCCATTTGTTTCCTTTTACAGAAATTTTTTTTTGTGGCTTAAACATTTAATTGATAGCTTCATTTTTCACTTAATATGAAAGTAGCCTTTCTCCCATGCAAATTCCTACATTCTGTATTTAACAAGTCCAAGTGTTTATATATTACAAACTTTGACTTTTTTTGATTAACACATATTAATTGCAGATATTAATGGGGTTCAGTGTAGTATTTCCCAACATGCACCAGTGAAATTCAACCTCCTTTTATCCAAACTCCCTCAAAAACTTATTAATGAATATTCTACACACAGATTGAGTTTTTCGTTTCATGTATGAGAGAGAACACATGGTGCTTGTCTTGAAGTGCAGTCCATGTTATCACCTTGACTTCTCCACCTCTCATTCTAGCTGACTCCTCCCTTTGCCCTCTACACCCATCCACACTGGCCTTCTTCAGGTTCCTGGAACACTCTAAATGCGTTTCTGCCTGAAGGCTTTGCACACTTTGTCCTCTTTCTGTCCTCTGCTCCTCCTCACCAACTTCACAGACCTCTTTGCTTCTTGTCAGAGTTCAGTTTAAATGTCACTTCTTCATATAGCTTGTGTGGCCATCAATCTAGAACTTGCCTGTATCGTCATGATGATGCACTCCATTTATGAGAATATTCATTTCTGTTGTTATATATAACATATAATTTACAATTTTAACCCTTGTAAAGTATGAAATTCAATGGTACTGTGTTCATATGATGTTGTGCAACCATCACCACCATCTTCCAAACAGAAATTCAATACCCATCATACAATAATATTCCATTCACCTAACCTCCAAGCTCTTGGACACCACCATTCTTCTTCCTGTCTCTGTGAATTTCACTATTATAGGTGCTTCATCATAGTAGCTTCATTTCATTTAGCATATTTTCAAGTTTCAGCCATGTTGTAGTATGTTTCAGAATTCCATTCCTTTTTAAGGATGAATGATATTTCATTCTCTGTACATGTCACATTTTGTTTATCCATTCATCTGCTAATATTTGGACTGTTTCTGCCTTCTTTTTCTGTCTTTCTGAGACAGGGTTTCGTCACTATGCAGTTTGGGCTGCAGTTGAACTCACTTGTTAGCCCAGGCTGATCTTGAACTCGCAGCGATCCTCATGCCTTAGCCTGCCAATTGCAGGGATTATACCACCGGGCCCTGACGTTTGTATCTTTGGTCTACTGTGAACAATGTTGTGAAATTTTTTTTTTTTTACCAGGAATTGAACTCATGACTTTTTGCTTGCCAGATAGATGCTGTGCCACTGAGTTATAGCCCTGGCCCAATGCTGTGAACTTTGCAGTGCAAGTTTCTGTTTGAATCCGTCCTTTCAATTCTTTTGGATATTGACTCAGAATTGTCATTAGTTGGTTGTATACTAATTCTTTAATTTTTTCCAAAATTATTATGTGTTTTCCTCAATCTGTACTATTTTATATTTTCACCAGCAATGTACACGAGTCAATTTTTCCACGTCTGTACTAACAATGGTTTTTTATTATTATTTTGTTTTGTTTCCTAATAGCTATCCTTATGAGTGTAAGTGGTATGTCACTGTATTTTAATTCTCTTAGTACCTTCTATAAGTATCTGAAAATTTGCACATATACATACACACCCCTTTCTTCTAATCATATTGTAAACTTTGTAGAACAGATATCTTGTGTCTTTTGTTTCCTACTGTATCTCTAGCATATAAGAGTGTCTGACAAGTAATATCAGCAACAATAATAATTATAATAGCTACAAAAATATAATAGCCAAATTTGTCTACAACTTATGTGCCAAGCACTGTACTATAACAATTCTATAATACAGGTAATATTATTATCATCATCATCGCTCTGATTTTACAGATAAGAAAATCAAAGCACTAGGAGTGTAGTCAACTTGCCTAAGGTTACACAATTACTGTTGCTGCTTATAAGATGTTTTTTCAAATAGAAAAGGAAATAAATGAATGATGGGGAAATAGGATATTAATACAATGAATTGGTAGATGATGACAAAATTTTAACAAAACACATTATGCCTTGACTTCTGATAGTAGTAGTGCTAGATAAAGAGTGCAGGATCCAAGCTCCCAAGGAAATAGAATCATTGCTAAGAATTCACAATATAAATGTGCAGCCAGGCGTATTTTTCTTATGTGCAAGAAACTTTTACTTGGGAGGTAAGGAAAAACCTCAAACACTCCTGATTATAGCACACATTTTGCTGCTTGGTTATTTCAGTTTAGCACATTATTATATTCTCTCTTTGTAAAGTTCCTATTTGGTATAGAGCCAGAAAATGTATTAAGTTTTTCTTTGCTTTTCTTTGTTTATTTGTAGTGGTGGGAATCAAACCCAGAACCTTGTACATACTAGGCACGTGCTCTACCAACAAGCTACATTCCCAGCCTTTTTAATTTTATTTTGTCATAGGCTTTGACTCAGTTTTCCAGGCTGGCCTGGAATTTGCAGTCGTTCTGCCTCAGGCTCCTGAGTCGTTGGGACTGCGGGTGTCCTTTAGTCCATGGTCAGCTGTCTCCATTGCTTTAGGCCTGTGGCAAGGTGGAAACATAGCAGAAAGGCATGGTTGGGGAAAGCTGCTCATCTCATAGCAGCCAAGATGCAGGGAAAAGGGGAAAGAGCCAGAGAGGAGAGGGGCTGGAAAGCGGACATACCTTTCCTGGGCAGTCCCCCAGTGGCCTGGCGTAGTTCCTCCAACTGGGCCCACATCTTTGTTTTTGAACTGAATACTCATAAATGCTTTCTTAAATTTTGATTCTCTTTTTTTATTAGTACATGTTTGCAGTACAGAACGATTACATTTATTGTGGGGAGTTGGGACATGTACATAACACATCTTAATTCTTTTTGGTCCTCTACGCATCCCATCCCTCCCTGCTCCTTTCATTTCTTGGTCACTTTCCCATTTACAAAAGCTCTACTATATTTCCATTTTTTTCAATTCTTATTTTTTTAATCCACTTTCATTCACCCTCCTTCCATCTCTCATTGACCTTCCCATTTGAGGAAGATTTCCTTATTTCCTACTATCTATTTTTTATTTGGCTCTTTGTTTATATTTTAGGTTTCTCATATAAGCAAAACCATGCAACATTTAAATTTATGTGTCAATTTATATCACTTAATATTATGATCTTGAAGTGCCTCCATTTATTTACAAATGCCTCAAGTTTATCCTTCTTTATAGCAAAGTAGTACTCCACTGTGTATGACTATCACATTTTCTTTATCCATTCATTGTTAGTGGGTATTTAGGCCATTTCCAAGATTTAGCTACTATAAATATGCTACCATAAACATAGGTATGCATGTATGATGACTTTAACTCTTTCAGGAAGATACATAAAAGAGAAATAGCAAGGTTAAATGGAATTTCTATTTTTAGATTTATTTACTTTTTAATTTTAAAGATAATAAAATCCAACAAAACAAAATAGAACAAAGCCAATCAAAACAAAGCAGCAAAACTGGTACAGAACTTCAAAACAAGATACTAAGAAAACAACAGTAGTTACCATAGTATATCTTGTTATCTTCACAATAGTTGTCCATCCCATCAGGTATAGCTATTTTTAGATTTTTGAGGAATCTCCACACTGATCTCCATATTGGTGGTACTAGTTTACATTTCCACAACAATGTAGAATAGTTCCATTTTCCCTGCAGCCTTGGCAGCAATTGTTATTATTTGATTTTTTTTGTTGATAATCATTATTTTTGGAGTAAGATGGTATCTCAGTTTTAATTTGCATTTCTTTAACATACAGCAATGCTTAACATTTTTTCAAGTGTTTATTGGCCATCTGTAGTACTGAAAAGTGTCTATTCATTTTAGTTGCTCATTTTTTGATTGGATCTTTTATTAGGGAAACATTTTTTATGTATTGACACCGCCCCTTACTGGACCCTTCAACTGTGAACTTACCAATGGCTTAATTCATCAATGAGGTCAGGACCCTCATGATCCACCTCTGTAGGCCTTACCTCTAAACATTGCTGCATTAAGAGTCAAGCCCTGAATGCACACTTTATATTTCAACCATAATAGTCACCATTTTAACACAAAACTATGTCAGAGTTGGCCCCTAAGCCAGCATTGTTACCACAAGAGCAATTAGGTTTATGAACATTGCCCAGGCCTCTTCTTCTCTATTAGAGCAATAGCTCCATTTGTCTTGGGCCCAGAGCTGCTTTCTGAAACGTTGATACCTCCACCAGTTTTCAAATTTTAATATTTCAAACACCACACTCATGATGTCAGCCTGATTGTGCTTTTACTGTCTCTAAGGAAGTAGCTAACCTAAGACCTAATGCCAACTCATCCTGCAGGACTCAACATAAATATGAATACTAAAAACCTGAGACATTCATGATCTTGATGTGTTTGAGGGACTGAATGTGGCTGGAGGAGAGTGAATATAGGAAGGGTGATGGGAGCTGAAGCTAAGAGTTGAGGGTGTTCAGAGGAGGTGCATGGGACCACTGTGAAGTTTGGACTTGTTCTGAGTGCAATGGGAATCATGGAAGGATTCTAAGCAGAGCAGTATCTACCTACTTTTAGGTTTTTTGGTTTTTTTTTAAACATTAAAGAGTTTATTATCAATTTGGTAAATATCACCACAAGAAGCTTTTTAGCAGTGGGGTTGTTTTTAGATGTGCAGAGCAAGTCTTGCGTGCCTGGATCAGCGCCTTTGTATCACCCCAGGTCACTGGCTGAGCAGTTGTCGCCTTGGGTCGCTTCTGAGGCCACCGGGCTGATTTAGGGAGAGGTGCAACTGTGGAATTGGGTTGTGCAGTCCATGGTGTCAACTCATTTTGTGTAAGGCGAATGTAAGTAGCAGGAATCCACACAGGGCCTGTTGGGGATAACACAGAAGCATCCCCTCCTCCTCAGGTCAGCAGGGCCGCTGGCCCCTGCCAGCGTGGGTCTGGGGGCCACCTTGTACAATACAAAAGGCTTTGGTAAAGGTTCTTCCTGGCAAAAACGTATTTGAACCAGGGAAGAAGAAGGTCTTGAAGGGAAAGGCCAGCATAAGGAAGCAGCTTTTGTTGAGATAAAGAACAAAGGAACTCATAGTGCACATGCTTAGATTATATAACTGGTTTGCTTCTTGTCCTTACAGGACCTCATGCTTTTATCTTGAGGGATGTTTCAAGGCCTGCCATTCTACAAAGACACTCTCAACCAGATGTGTCCGGAACGAAATGGAGTCAGTGCAGCCTCTCTGTGGTCTTCCTAGCTTCCCTGATAAGAACTGGGCTGTTATCACTGGAGGAGCTGAGAGCCTCATCTCTGACAATGGCTGTGGTTCACTTTGGGGGAGCTGTGGTCCTTACTTTGAGCATCACTTCCTGGCCCCAGAAGGAAAGATGGTGTGCTGCTCAATCTCCAGGAGAAGCTTGTCACACGGGCTTCCTGCTATGAACTCAGCTGTTCTCATCATTGGAGGAGCTCAGGACCTCATCATTGAGGATGGCTGTGGTGCTCTTCAGGGGAGCCCTGGTCCTTATTTTGAGCGTACCTTCTTAGCTCCAGTGCAGAAGCCTCAAGCTACTGCCATGGATCCTTCACCCTGCTGGCATAGACCTTCTGGCTTCCCCTGCTGACTTTTCAGCTTTTCTAGCATATATTCATGAAACAGAATTGCATAAGTCTTTGTCGTGGGCTCTAGGCCTCCAACTGGACGCATGCGAGGCATTGTCGTGGGCTCTAGATTTTCAGCTGGACTCACGCTGGTTACTGCCATGAGATCTAGGCCCTCAGCTGGATTTTCTTTTCTTTTTTTTTTTTTTTTAATAATTTTATTTAAAGAGAAAAAAACAAAAAAACCAAAACAAAACAGAATAAAGGGTAGTGACAATACAGATTCCAAGGAAAAAAGGAAAACAACAACAACAAAAAAAACCCTAAAAAATTATTACTTGACAAATTACATACTGACTTCTTGGAAATAGTTGTTCAAATTACAAAGTTAAAACATATAAAGTAGACATTCAAACAGTGAGGCTGTTAACAGCTGTGCTCCATGATCTGACAAAAATAGTATTATGATCATCCATCTTACCCACTCAAATATACATGCAATTATATCAAAAGGGTAAAATTAAACACAACAAAACAGAGCAAAGCGGATCACAAGAAAGCAATGTAAGAGACAAAAATTTCAAAACTAGACAATTGGAGATATTCACTCTCTATCATATTGACTCTTGTTTTCTTCCAAATAGTTGTCCATATTTTCACATATAGAGAATTCACATGAAACAACCTAGTATGGAATTGATCTGAGCAGCACAAGGAGGGCATTACAGGTCTTCAAGACCAGACATTAGGGAAGCCAAGAATGGCTGTCATAGTGTCTCTCATTCTCCTCAAAACAGCTGTCCATACCTTAATGTGTGTTGAACTTAAACAAGGCAAAGCAAGCTAAGATCACTTTGAACAAAAGGTGATAGTTTTGCTGGACTTCACATCATGGCATTATGGAGTCAGCACTGGGTATTGTAGTGTCTCTTTTTCTTCAAAGTAGTTGTTCATTTCCACATGTGTTATATAGTTGGTTCTCGTAAACTGTTTATAAGCTCTACACATGCATGAGTCTACTTGTATATCTATCATTTCTGTATTAGCAGGAAAAACAAAACAAAGCAAGATAAAACAAAACAATTCCTAGAACAGCATGAGGCAGAAAAGTCACATAAAACCGCAATACAAGGTGCTCTACAACGGTTACCATGGTGTCTCAGCAGTATATAACAACATTAATAAAAACAAAGCATTGGAGACATTATAAGACTTCAAAAGCAAGTAATAATCAAACCAGAGTGGGTATCTTAGTGAATCTTGTCATCTTCAGTGTAGTTGCCTATACTCTTAGACTTGATGCTATCCATCACAACAGATTTAAATAAAATCAGT